>JAADXR010000139.1:0-64775 GCA_023337935.1 Elongisporangium anandrum | reverse complement strand
TGCCTGCGCCTTCGTCGAGTGTTGATGCTGGCACCTGCGTAATTCCTGTGAAAGTGCATCACATATTTGGTGCACATTCCCCAACGTGCATGTAAAAGTTCTCCACCACATTCTCTTTGTGGGACGTTCTCAATAGCTTTAAATGCGAAAGTTCTGCTGTTCGTTGGACAAGCCGCTCAAGTGCTCATCAGCGTGGAATTTTCCCACTTCAAGTTGACGAGAACATTCCCAGGCGTATAACTTTCCCATTTCTCGTAACTTACGACCCCTCTCTGTAATTTACATAGAAATATTACAAAAGGGGCAGAATTTTTATTTACGGTTAAAATAGGGGCATTTTTTTTATTTCCCCTTGGTTTTTACATGGAAGGTCGAAAACCCCCCAGCTAAAGCTCGTTATATTCGGTTTTAGAGGACCTTAATCGTATTTGGGAGGTAATATAGGCCGCGAGGCGGCTCGACGTGCACCAGATCACGACAACTGCATGGATTGTGCTGGGAGGAAGAATTAGCAGTTGAAAGAACTACACTGTCCCAGACAAACATTGCTTGAGCGTCGCCCTCCGCGCGGCAGCTTATTTTCCATTTACGCCAATGCACAGCCACCAACACTGCAGCTCACGGCTACGCATGCCGTGCGCAAACATCCACGGTATGCGTCTGCCAATGTACCACAAGAGCAGCAAATTGCAGTTCTATAAGAACCACTTCTGTTCAGTGGCCCGGCCAAGGTAGTCCCTCAGTAGGTGCGCGGCAATGAAGCTTACCTTGGGCTTCCACATAGCACCTGTGGGTCTCCTTCGTCATGGATCTCCACGCGATCTGACACATCATCTGCGCTATGAGCAGGAGCCGTGCGCGCTGGAAGAGGCCGCTAATCACTTCGCTATCGGAGCGTGTTGTACATGCTTAATCTGTCGCTGCCCATGCCTGTGTTGGTGCAAACGTGCGCTGGCATGCGGTCGTGTCGCGCATTCCTATTGCGTTGTAGTGAAATATACGCACACTCGAGAGTTTCAGTTCAGTCAATCGCTCTGCCGCGTCACGTCCAGTCACTAAAATGATGCATCCACATATCGCAAGGACCAAATCCTAGTCTACATTAGATGAATTATCTCGAGTCGCATGTGAATCTTGTTTCTTAATAATATTTTGAAGAGCTGCTCTCAATTGGCTCTAATATACTCCAACGGAAGTAGTCCATTATCAAAAGCACTTACGAACAGCAGAGATCACCCGTAGCCTAATGTAGGCCTCTTTTCATCTATACAGATTCTATGAAACGCCACCTTTGGTGGGCAGGCAATAGAAAGGATGAATTAACTTTCGAATAGAATGCATTTCACAGTGCGTTGGATAGGAAGGAGGGTATTCTGACGAGACCGGCACGCTTTCGCTCCAGCCACTTGCGGCCATGCGCGCATTGAACCATGGCCATGGTGACACGTAGGGCGATATCAATGAGCAGGACCTTCTCCTGCAGAGGAGGAGCTGGTTTTGGTTGCGCTACATTCACTCCACATCGAGCCCAATATTATACCAGCTAAAATTCAGCATCGTATCCCTTATAAAATGGTCCTACGGTACCCTTTATACCTGAAAATGTCTGCTCCACGGACTGGAGCTCCATGTGAAGGTTCGCAGGCGCAGCCGCAGCCAATCAGTGCATCCGTTGCCCAGACTCACACGCACTTGCCACGCTCTCTTTGCTGCCTGTCGCCTCTGTTGCTGTGCGTTTATAGGAGCAGATCCGCAAGATCGTTGGCGCATGCGGCGGCGCGTTCCAGGACGATCTGGCCTTTGAGACCACGACGCATCTAATCGCAGACGCTGTGGGCTCACACAAGCAGCGCGTACGGCTTCCTCTTCCTCGTGTGGCTGGTAATGAGAGTTCACAGTACGTTGGACGTCTGGATGGACTCGTTGCGTAGGCAGCGGCGGCGCGAGGTCTGATGGTGGTGAGTTCCCGCTGGGTCTTCGACTGCTTCCGAGCGCACAAGCTGCTAGCAATCGATTCCTACCGCCTGCGAGTGTTCGATGGGCTCGTGATCTCCACCACTGGCCTCGCGGAGGAGGCGAGAGAGCAGGTCGAGGTGCTCACAGCCCAGCACGGAGGCATCTACGATCCCAACCTCGAAGTCGGCTACACGAACGTGCTCATCGCTCAGGTATGAACAGCATATATGATCAGTCGGCTCTTGTTGGTGCTAATGCCATTTGCCTGCTTGTTGGTTGATTGCTACAGAGACCAGAGGGCGCCGAGTATGCCGCTTCCATTGAGCACGGCATCGCAGTCGTGCACATTTCGTGGCTGCATGCATGCGCTAAACGATCCCCGCAACAGTTTCGATAAACATGAGCCTTCTAGAATCGGAATGGGATATAGCTCAGTATGGGGTCTTCAGGGGTGGTGCACTCCGGCCTTCTTCATCATTTAGAGCATGAGCAGCTTTAGTTTAAACCTGCAGCAAATACTAAATTTAGAATAGAAAATGATCATCAAACCAGAAATTATATGCACTCATTATACGTTCGATGCCACATGTGCTTCAACGATCTCAGTCGAGTGAACCTCAACTACGCTATCGTGTGTGTCTTTTTGACGATGAAGTGTCATTCCTGTCAGTATATATGCACGCAGGTCCTCACTCTGTTCCAGGGACGCAATATTCTCCGTTGTTGACTGTTGGATTTGGACGCATTTGTTGGCTTTTAAATATTGTAAACGGCAGCGTTTTGAAAGAGCCAAAACAGTCCGGCTGTGTATGCCGGTTGGATTGGGTCCTTGGAGTAGATATGCCTTTGAATCACATCATCAATATAGTTGTCCAACAACATTGAGCAGTTTGAATATGTTGAGTTCCACGTCAACGAACCGTGAGCAATAGGAAAGTCCTGAGGATAAATTTGGTCCGCATTGGGATTGCTTTCCAGAAATCGAAGAGATTGTAACTTGATTCTTGGAATTAACTAGCGGAACAAAAAAATTATCTGAAGTCGGGATATGCGCTTGACCAACAACCACATGCTGCTTGCCATTGCTGAGAGGAAAATAAAGCCCATTGCATTGACGTGCATCTTTGCATTCAGCATCGTACACTTGCACCAGATCGTTCATTTTCCACGACAATTTTCCGACAGTGATTGAGAACACTTTTCGAAGATTCTTCATTTGAAACCAGTAAATATCATCCATCGTGACACCAAGAATGACGTCGGATGCGTCAAAATTAGGATCGCGACTATCATTACGACCTCCTTTGTAAATCCTGGTTTCTTCCATCGTTACATGTTGTGCATGACTGACTATTAGAGCAGACGAACGTGAAATAAATTCGCATTCTTCGTAGCATTGGATGCTGTCCGTTGTGCTGCTTTGCTCTGGCGAGCATATGTTGCTCAGAAATACCATATCATCAAAATGCGACGGAGTTGCCAAGAGAAATGCGTCATCATTACCGATTGCCCGGGTACTCAAATCGATGTGGTAGTCACCGCCATCTTGGCTGATAAAATAAAACTCCGACAAGTCATTTGCCCATTATCGCATTCTTTTCATTACAACGGGAAGTTCAAACGTGACAGCATCAAATTGGATTTGAGATGAAAGCTGGAAACTTGAAAACTCGATATTAATTTCAGGAATCGAAATATTATTCCAAATTTCATCGCCGATCAAGCTGTTGTTAAAAAAAATGCTTTGAATATTGGTCAGTGTTTCCAATGCACTGGATGAGGTAATTTTGTTGTACACGTCAATTGGGACCATAAAATTGCCTGGTAAAAATCCCAAACTGTAGCTAAAGAGTTCTGACCATCATTCAACGCCCATTCATATACGAGAGAGCTTGCTGATTGGGCTGAGAATTTGTCGCTCACAGAAAATTTGAAATTTCTCTGACTCTTGATAGACGACGGGAACATGTGTTCCAACCATGGGTTCAAAGGAAAACCGTAACGAATTGAAGCTTCAGGTAATTCATTAAAAAGAGAAGAGACTCCAGTGCATATAATTTTTCCATTCGAAGATGATGGACGGATGGCACTGCGAAGTATTGTATCGGTACTAGGAATTCCATTCACTGAAACTGAGATGGTGATATTTGTGACCACAAAAGAAAAATCCACATAGTTGATTTGACTGAGATCGCCCATAGAAATGATATTTTTGATCTTGGGAGACTCAAATTGGACGTTAACCGCACTCATTCCTTGGGTAATCAGCAAAGTAGTTGCAATGCCAGCACCGACTGGTGCCCATTTATCTATGAAAGATCTTTGTTCATTCAGAACGAATGAGGTTGCCAGACACAAAAACATTAGCGGCAAAATCAGCTTTACGATTTGCTGGAACGGCATGATCACGACTGAGAAGAAAGCACCTGTGAATGTATTGTAGCGGTCCAGCAGCTTTGACTTGTCGACATCGGTCAATGTGGTGGCATTCACTTCCGCCAACGACATACCATTCATCAAAATCATCGAGATCAATGTTAATCCAAATGCCACGCAAAAAATCATGAAGAGCATGCGAGTACTGTAGACCATGAGTCGGACTGGTGCTTCGTGGGATTCGACTTGATATAAGCAAAAGTCAGCTGAATGCTCTGTTGAGGAGTCAATCGGTGCAAAACTGCTTTGGGTACGAACAATCTTACAGCGTTCACTTAGCATCAGTATCGATTTATTTGGGTCTGAGGCTTGTTTCGAATTGAGAAATGATCTTCGTTTCACGATTTATTGGGTAGGGTCACGGAAAATTCAGCCGAAAGTAACAACACATTTTGCAGTTTCGCCGACATCTATAAAACTCAACAGACGCATGCAGAAAAAAATGGTGGCTGAGAATTTTCTGCAACAATATTTTTCAGGCACGACATGGATATTATACGACACAGATACGCCGTGGATCAGGCGAAACTCGTTTCGAGGATCAGAAGATACTCGAAAAGGAAGCCTGGCGTGCGCAAAGTCGATGAATCAAAATCATGCGTTCATTGAATGGATTACAATTTTGTAAGAGCAGAATTAGCCGCAGTACGTTGGTAGAACCAACTTAATCGACAGTAAGGTGGCGCGGAACCACATTATTATTGTATTATGAAGCTTCAATATGCGTACACTCAGATCTCGATTTCGAACAAATTAAGATCCACTGTCTTATGGATCGAATTACATCAACGATCTGATCCAGTACTCTGCAGCATGAACGGCAGGTGTTCTCAAAAGATATTCAAGCTCCAGAAAATTAAGCTAATGGAGCGTCATTCAACTTGACTTCACTGGCAATGTCATAGATCACACTACAAATTTCATTAATTAATAAGTACCATTCAGATACTTAAATTGTACCAGCATGCCGATGCACCATCTTGAAGGTCACTGGCTGTCTGATTCGCGAAGTGAGCATCCACTTTTGGTCAAAGAGCTTAAAAAGCAACACGAAAACATTTACATTTTAATGTGGGTGGTATCGTGCTGAATACCGATCCGCTCCCACTGCATTTGCTTCTCATCAGCAAGATATCGGGGCGCATGAACATCCAAGTTATCATGAAAATGATATTTGAGTCCCAACGTGGGTGACATTCACATAGTAGCGTAATCGGTGTTCATGTGCAGTAGAAAATGAGACTATACAACATGCCAAAAGGAAGATACATAAACTGCGCTTAAATGTGCGCTTCCTCAGTATCCGTCGGTCGAATCTCAACCACACTCTCAATCGACTCTGATTGATGACGAAGCGTCATTTCCGTGATCGTGTACGCACGCAGATTGCCACCGCTCTGATCTTGAGGTCGTGTATCTTCCTTTGTCGATTGCTGGACCTCAGTGCGCAGCAAACTTGGGGGAAACTGGACCGTGTTGAACAGAATATCTCCCACATTGTGAGCGGAAAATAAATGCCGCTGGAACTCGTTTTGCAGCTTTCGACTGCGAGACCAAAAGTAGACTAGCGATCCGCCGATTATCACTAGCAGACACCCAGCCAGCGTTAGGATGGCCGAAGTGCGAGGCATCGACACTCGTGGCGAGATCCACATGATATTTCCATTGAAATCAAGTGTGACGGCAGCTAAGCTCGTTGAGTTGGCTGGATTCTCGATATTGTAAAGAGCTGCGTTTTGGAAGAGCCAAAACAATCCTGCAGTGTAAGCCGGTTGGACTGGGTCCTTGGAGTAGATATGTCGCTGGATAACGTCGTTTATGAAGCCAGATCCAAAACCCAAGCAGTCGTTCTCAGTCAGATTCCAAGGTAATGAATCTGGTGCAGCCGGGTACAGGGGCGGGTAGATGAGGTCGACGTGGTATCTTGTTCCCACGTTTGAAGTCCAATAAGGAGCGATCATTTCGCTTTTAGACGCAACAAGCAGCTGCCAATGGGTAAGCCCTTCGAAGTATGGGTCCCTGGTCGAGTTCGGAATATACGCTTGGCCGACCACTACATGTTGTTCTCCGTTACTGAGAGGCAGGTAGAGTCCCTGGCAATTGTTCTCGGCTTGGCATGTGGCATCATACGTCTGAGAGAGATCGTCTGTTTGCCACGAGAGTTTCCCCACTGTTATCGAATAGACCTTGCGAGGATTCGTCACTCGAACTTTCGGGTAATAAGCTCCACCGGACGAGTAGAAAAGCTCCCACTCGTCCATCGCAATGTGTTGCGCGAAGCTGAAGATAATCACCGATGTGTTCACAGGCACATCGCAGTCGCTGTAATATGATTCGATGTCTGTGCCGCTCTCGTTCTTCATACACAGCTTCAGCACGTGCAACTGGTCGTGGAATATCGCGGGCGACGTGAAAACGAGCGCATGTTCATTACCCATATTAAACGTTGGGATGTCCACGTAGAAATCAGAGCCAGACGTGTTGGTATCGTAGAAATCGGTTTGACCCATCATCCATTGCTGCATTGTCGCCATATCAACCGGAAGTTCAAATGTGACGGAATCGAATTGGATCTGAGGCGAGATCTGGAAGCTGGAGAACTCAATGGCCATCTCTGGAATGGAGATGTTGGTCCAGTACTCGCTACTATTCAGGATTTCGCGCTGCATGTCGGTCAGCATTTGCAGTGGATTCGACGTGTCAATCCTCTTGATCAGATTGTCTGAGTTGAATCGACTGAACCAGACGTCATAGTCATCTGAATAATGAGCCAGCGAGAGCGATACGCCATAGCTAAAGAGCTGAGCTGTGTCATTCAGCTCCCATTCTGATGCGATAGAACTGGCTGAGTCGGATGAGACTTCATCATTCATCGAGAACTTGAAGCTTTTCTCACTCTCCACAGCCGTCGGCAGCACGTATTCCAGCCACGAGTTCAAAGCGAAGCCATATCGAATTGAAGCCTCCGGTGGATCCGTGTGCTCGGCCCATCCCGTTAACCACGTGCACGTGGTCTGGTCGTCCGAAGCCATTGATCGGATGGCACTGCGCAGGATCGTGTCGGTACTGGGAGTCCCACTAATGCTTGAGGAACTGGTGACGTTCGTGACGTCGAATGAAAAGCTTCCGCTGTTTGTGGAACTGAGATCATTCGCAGCAATAATGGATTCAATCTGGACCGAGTCGAACTGCACGTTGACAGCGTTCATGCCTTGACTGAGAAGCAAAGAAGCCGCGACTGTGGCTCCGACTGGCGCCCACTTCTGGAAGAAAGTCTTATTCTCACTCAGAATGGCTGATGTCGCGAAGCAGAGGAAGAAGACTGGCATCAAGAGGAGGACAATGTGCTGGAACGGCATGCTCAAGAACGAGAACAGTGCGCCCGTGTAGGTATTGTAGCGGTCTAGCAGCTCGGATTTGTCAGTGTCGGTCAGGTTCTTGGCGTCCAGCGTCGTGAATGTGAAGCCTTGGATCATGACTGATGCGATCGCTCCCAATCCGACAGTGAGACTAACAGCCATGGTGATTACGCGGACATTGCGCACCGAGATTTGTACTGGCGCTTCCTCTTTCGAATCCACTAGAGGAGTGAAGAGATCGACCGACCTCTCGGCTGAGCTTTTGCTGGAAGAGTTGAGAATTGGCGCGAGGCTGCTCTGAGAACGCACGATCTTGTATCGGGCCTTTGGCATTGAAGTCTGTGCTCCCCTGGAGGGAGTTGAATGGCCCAGTCGATGCTGCCCTTGCAAAATGGCGAGTGCTTCTGGTCGCTGGAGTCCAGACCCAAGCAGCACCGTAATATTTGTGCATTATTGAATTGACTATTTATACCGCGACCAGATCTCCGTAGGACCAATCGTAGATCTGCTCAGACCTGAAAGTCCAGCTCTGGCTCAAGTTCTGATGGTGTTGACATGCTGACTTTCCAGTTCTGTTCGTGGTACAGTCAGTGTGTAGTATCAGCGTTTCCACCACCAAGAAACAGCAAGCACCATAGGCTCATAGGCTAGAGTGCCATGCGATGGCTGGGACCCCAGAGCGAGAAGACCGACCGACTGCGAAGTGAATTTATAAGTAACTTTGCGGATCCAATTAAGACCACGGTCTGCGTGAACGAACATGACCAGCGCGAACTTTGGTGTACGGGCATCGGAAGATCCACTGGCGTGGGCGAGAGAGAGCAATACGCTTCTGCGCTGGATATGGCAGGCTGCTCTAAGTACGCACGATCTTATATAGTACCCTTGGCATTGGAGGCGGCGCTTTCCTAGAGTTGGTCAGTCCAAAGGCACAGTCCTCTCTGCTCTGGCTAATTGGCGGATGCGGGCCAAAGGTGCTGAACCCATGTAGGGGAACGCATTGTTTCAGTGACTATTAACCAGATCTCCCTTGGACCAATCAGCGATCCGCTCAGGCCTCGAATGTCATGGACGCAGCGGCAGCACTCGTTCATGCTGCGTGCGGATACTAGGACCTACAGAATCAAGTCATGGTGGGCAAGCTCCAGATTGAGGATGGTGTCTCCACAACTACGCGAACGCTCTGTTCGCAGTGCGCGCTGGTGGCGACGATAGAAACGCTGCTAGATGTGCATGCGTGACTCGTCGATATTGAAAGACCGCTTCTGTGGGCATTGGCTTTAGCGCACCAGCGCAATCCAGTTCAGCCCGTCGTGCAGGATTTCAAGACCTTCACTCATGGGTTGGGGTGGTATGTGTTGGATGACACGTCTAAAGCCATGGTGGCGCCAGTCAGTGTCCGCTTCTGCCGCTGAGGGAATCTGCCATGCACAGCACAGACCGCACGTGTATGGACGCGTACTCGCTGCGGTCGATCGTTTGTCCGAATCGCAGATCCATCTCTCCAATTGAATGGCTGCTGTACGTACAAGACGCAATCACTCATGCACTCTGAGCTGAGAATGTGGGATGATTAGCGCAGTGTGAAGCAGAGAAAGAACACGTAGCATTGATAGAGCCAACTCCCATGCGCTTGGTTCAATGCGATCAATCAAATTTGACAGGTTATGGGAATGCTGGTCTCATTAACTGTAAAAACCAACATTCCGCATTGTGTTTGTTTTTGGTTGCATAAAAAGAGCAAAATTCGATGGGACGACGTTCTTTTATTGGTTTCCGACCCTCTTCTTTTAAATATGCATACCAAAACCAAGTCAACATGATGATGTAATCTTCCTCGCTCTATGAAAAGAATGATCGTTCTTATATTCCGTTCTTGCGTCATCATCGTTCTTGGAAATCGCCAGAACTCTTTATTTGACCATCATGAACACCATCGATATGAAGCCCAGCAGCCAGCAGAGCGACCTCAAGCAGCTCCACGCGCAGCTTCAGGCGGCCGACGCAGGCCCCAGCAGCCGACAGCACCACCACCAGCGTCGTGGCTTCTTCGGCTTCTACACAGCGCGCTCTTTGGGCTCTCGGCGGCCAAGTGGGTCCAGTTCCAGTGGTTCCTCAGGGACTTCCGGGAGATGCTTCGGCCGGCCATTATCAGCCAGCGTAGAAGCCTATTGCACGCTCTCGCCTCCGCCAGTGGGTCACCCAACGCTGCAGCGTCAGGATGCGACCTGTGCGCTCTCGCCTCCGCATATGCCCATGGCGTGGTCACCAAACCGACGCTCACGGTGGTCATGTCCGTTCACGCAGTTTGGCCACGTGCACAACGGCAATCCGATTGAGGATTGAGCGTGCTCTCCTGTTTGTTGAAGAGTCACAAGCAAAAGAAGGAGACTCTGGGGAAGGGCGGACGGAAGAGAACGTCCGTCTTGATCGTCTTCTGCGGCAGAAGATATCTAACTTATTAATGCCAAAGGCAGTTTATTCGTCTGTTGGCGTAGTTGTTTTGAATCGGCCATGATTTCAGGTGGGTATTCCCTGCTCGGTGATTAAGCTTTCTGTCCTTTGAGCGCTGCAACTGAGTCCATGTCATGCTTTATTCAAGCATTTTAAGAGGTTATCCACTTGGTGTTTGGCGCTCCTTGACCAAATACTACATCATATCCTGCGTCGGATATGCGCTGTCACTGAAGAACAGTCGGCAATTTGGACGAAAATTCTAGTTTGTAACAATGTTCTGTGTGCTACTGACGATCCTCGAGCTCAGATCGTAGAAAACGCGCACAACGTCTCTTAAATGTACGCCATCAAGCGCGTCTGCATTTACTCACTATTTACTCGTAAGCGTGCGATGATGGCCAGCCCCACGCATGTCATTGCTGACAGTCATTCTGTTGATTTGGTGGAACCAATTGTATAAATCTAGCTTTCACATATTCTGGACCATGAAAACACTCGAGATTGAGCCATTTGACCAATTCCTCTCGTACAAATCCTCGAAAGTTCAGGCAAAAGGCAAGGACATTGCTGCTGTCCAGCCAGATGATCGTTTCAAAAATGGTGTCATCTGGCGGGAAGCCATTACTGCTTTCTTTGCGTCTTTTGCGAGTCGGCGGCTCTTCCGAGGAGAATACTGTGGAAAAAAGACGAATGAACAAGGCACAATGCCAGTAAAACCACTGGCCACAGAGAAGAGCTGAACTGTGGCATCGGTAAGCTCAAAGCCAGCGTGAGGACACAAGACGTAGTGTGTGGGGCCTAAAGGATAGCAATAATCCCACTCACTTTCAATTGTTCAGCTAAGCTCTGGATCAACTAAAAGATCAGTAATGGACGCATTCTCATAAGGACGTTAGAGGCAACCAAGATGCCGGAAGACAGGAACAAGATTGTTTGTTCCCAAAGCAGTTATGCAGCACAGCTGAGCGATCGGTCGACCTTTTCACGTCTCTGGCTGATCCGCACAAAGTTCCTGTTCATCTTGTGATCCGAAGTGTTCGCGTACTTGTCCTGGCTATTGGACTCGCGTTGGGCTTGGGGGCGATTTCATCGGTTATGATCAGAGGCGTAAGATTGAAGGAGCTAAGTGCCAATGATCTGACTGATACCGACAAGTCGGCCTTTTTGGATCGCTACAAAACGTACACAGGTGTTCTGGTCTCGCTCGTGAGCATGCCATTCCAGCAAATGATCATGCTTTTAATGCCAGTCTTCTTCCTTTGCTTCTCGACCTCGGCCATTCTGAATGAAAAAAAATCATTTTTCCAAGCCTGGGCACCAGTTGGCGCTACTATTGCCGCTGCCTTACTTATTGGACAAGGAATGAATGCAGTCAACGTACAGTTTGGCTCGCTCCGAGTCGAATTCATCATTCAACCGAGTGATCTCCGCTCATCGTTGACTGGGGACGTATCATTCGTGGTCACCAACATCACGAACTCTTCGCGTATCGCTGGCATTCCAAGTACAGAAACGATCTCACGCAGTGCCATTCGAACCTCATCTTCGGATTCGACGACGACATGTACTCAGCAAAGAGGGTGGACAGATACGTTGAATCCTCCTGAAGCTTCAATCCGATACGGCTTCACTTTGAACTCATGGCTTCAACACTTGTTGCCAACATCTGTGAACAGTGAGAAGACTATCAAATTCTCAGTGATCGATACTTTCACATCCGAATCGGTTAGCCCGAGTGTGTTGGATGCCTGGAAAACAGACGAGTTTTCAAAGATCTTTAGTTATGGCGTGGTTATGTTGCTGACTCACTATTTATTGAACACGGGTAGTAATACCCCGTTGATGGATCCGCAGAAGGTATACTCCTATATCAATACGTCCGACGTGGTGCAAATGGTGGATGGTATGCAAGAGATGGTACGTTACGCAATGAACCCGGCCATATCCGAATACGGTCTTCACAAAATCTCCATATACGAAGTGACCGTCGAGCTATTAAATTTCCAACTCTCGCCTCAGGTCGAAAACAATTCCGCTACGTTTGAACTGCCTGTCGACATGGAAACGATGCAAAACTGGGTACAACCTGATTATTACACGACGCACACCACTGGCACAGACTTCTATACTGAAATTGATGCAAGCCAATTGGGCAATGAGCACGCGCTCCTTCTGACTTCTCCGACTGCACTCCATGATGAAGTTCGTGTGATGAGACTATGCGCGATGGAAGAATACAGCACAATCGATGACATATTCTCATTTTCGGAAATTTGTGACTTTACATTGAAGTCGGCTGTACTTATTTACAGCTTCTCCCAGCACATTACGATGGACGAAGCCACAATCTTCACGGACGGTGAGAATACAACGTATCGCATGAAAAATCATCGCAAGATTTACTCGGTTACGATAGGAAAACTGTCTTGGGAAGCAAGCGATCTCGCGAAGGTATATGACGCAAAATGCGGAAGCACTAGCGAGTGTAATGGGCTTTACTTTCCTCTCAGTAACATCAATCAGCACGTGATCGTCGGCGATACGCATATTCCATCTCTATCAAATGTGTACTCCTCCCTGATATTTGGAGAGTGGCCGATACTTGTTGCTTCGAGAAACGAAGTTACTTTATCTGGATCCAAGTATCATGCGGACCTCATTTATCCACCAATTTATCCAACTACACAGGACTCGTTACCTTGGAATTTAAGTGGTGAAGACTGTGCACAAGGTGGGTCTGGCTTCATCAATGACGTGATTCAGCGCCACATCTACTCCAAGGATCCGGTGCAACCGGCATACACAGCCGGATTGTTTTGGCTCTTTCAAAACGCTGCACTTCACAATATCGAGAATCTAACGAACTCAACGAACCAAAACCCGGTTAAATTAGCTTTGATGGTAACCTCTTGTGGATATCGCCGCACGTGTCCATGCCGCGTACCTCAGCTATCCTGACAATCATTGGGTGTGGAATGATCGTAATTGGTGGAGGGATGATCTACTTGTGGTCTCGAAGTCAAGAGCGCCAAAAAGAATTTCAGCGTCACGTATACTCCGCACATAACATAAGTGGCATCCTATTCGACTCCACTCAATTTCCACCGCTTTTGCTTCGTACAGAGATCCAGACAACGCAAACAGCCACGTCATCAGGTCAAAGTGATGATCTGCAGGCATACACAATCACAGAAATGACCCTTCGGCTTCAGACTGATACAACTGAGAACGTTGTTCAGATCCTTCCGACTGAGAATAATGCGGCACACATTTAACAAATGCTTCTTTATTCAATACAAATTTACGTGATTAAACGGAGATGGTTGTGTACGGTATTGTTATATGTGCAGCCTCCTTTTGTTAAATTTAAGCCGGTCATTGATGCGCAGGTTGTCGTTGTGGTATACAATTGCTTGGCCTCAGTGTACGAGCAAAACAATACAATGGAGCTTGCAAATTCAGCTGTAAATATGTCACTTATCAAGTACAAAATCTCTTTTTCACTACACAAATACGAGAAGTAGATAAATGGAGCTAAGCATCATATTCCAGCAAGCCACTACCGGATTTCCTTCGGTTTCCAGTCGGCATTAAATGACCAAACGCCAATACCAACACATCACTGGCAACTTGTTTATTTCTCCACAGACGTTGGTAGCAAATGCTTTAGCCTGAGCCGATCGGAAAGCCATATCGAATCGAAGCATTAAGCGGATAAGCGATTTCCATCCATACGCCACCAGATACGCACGTAGATTGCTGGTCCGAAGCTGACGATCGGATTGCGTTGCGCAGGATTGTATCGGTACTCGGAATTCCAGCGATTGAAGCTGAATTGGTCACAATTGTGATCACAAAGGAGAAGTTTGCACTGTTGCTCAATATGAGATCGTCTATTCAGATGATGGACTCGATCCTACTGCACGTTCATCGCTTGCCCAATAGCAACGAACCCGTAGCAGTGGCGCCGATTGGAGCCCACTTTTTAATGAAGGATTTTGTTTCGTTCAGAATAGAGGAGGTCGCGGAGCAGAGGAAGAAGAGGGTACTGGACCTGACCAACAGTTATTGGCGATTGCAAAACCTTCGATCATAACAGACGAGATCGTTTCCAAGCAGCCGTGGCGAGCATGCGGACACTGCAGATCAGAAGGCGGACTGGTCCTTCGTCTGAGTTAGCCACTAGAGTGCCTGATGAGTTCAGCATTGCTTTTTGGCTGCTGAAGGAAGAGTTGAGTATCGGTGCAAAGCTGCTGGTGGAAGATTGAAGTGTTGGCGCGCGGCTGCTCTAAGTGCGTGTGATTTTGTACCGCACCTCCGACATCTTAAATTTCTATCGGAGGAGGCGTGGACGCGTCAATTCTGAAGCCATGTCCTGTGCTATATATGATCACCAATGATTGGTCTCTTGTGATCGACTTCGAGGACGCGTTTCCCAACTTATCCGCTGACAAATAAGAGCTAAAAGGCTGCTGCAATACCTGCACGGGTGCGCTGTTTCGTAATTAAGCTTCCCGTTCCAGCAGATTGTGCGCTCATAATGCCAGTTTTCTTCCTCTGCTTCCGTGATTTTGACCATTCAATCACGCGCGCGGGCAAAAGAAAACGCAGGCGGTGCGTGAAGTGGGTGCCAGTCGGAGCCACAGTCGTGGCTTCATTGCTGCTCAGCCAAGGCATGAACGCAGTCAACGTGCAATTTGACTCGGATTGAAACCATAATGATCTCAGTTCGATCAACAGCGGGAGCTTTTCCTTCGATGTCACGCACGTCACCAATTCTTCAAGCATCGGTGTGACTTCCAGTACCGACACGATCCTGCGCAGTGCCATCCGGTCAATGGCCTTGAACAATACGATCAAGTGCACGTGGTTAACGGGATTATAGCATTACAAGGATCCGCCTGAGGCTTCAATCCGATATGGCTTCCCGTTGAAACAAGAATGACTCGATATGTACACGGTCGCTTGGAATGATATTCACAGGAAAAGTGTCCCTGAAACTTTCTTCTATTCGGTTTCATTGGCGTCGATTGACAAGGGCCATGCCGCTGATTTTATGACTCAATGGCCTCTCTGTGGCTTTGGATTGTAATTGATTTGGTTCCTCTCTCGTCACGGCTCTGCACATGCGCCTTCGTGTGCTTTATCTCGTTGATAATGTGATCTGTTGGCATGAGTGCGTAGATCGCCGTCCGTATGTTATTTCCACTGATCGTCTCTGTTGGCTCGTCTAAGCGGTTTCCTTCGTTCCTGTTCCTGATTTGTGTGTGCTAGCGGAAAGAAATCCAGTATTCATAAATGCTATATGATAAGTGTGGTGCCAAAGCCGTAATTGGGTGCAAAATACATGCAGTCGCAGTCCATGACTCGCAGGTGAGATAGTTGGAAAGAAAAATGTGGCCTCGGACTGACGCATACGATGCTTCAAGTAGACCGGAGATCTTACCGTACCTGGTCTGTCCAGAACTGTTACACTTCCTGTGAAAAGTGCATTAGTATCCGCTGCGTGGAAAGACTGTATCCACAGAACGTATGGCTTCATTTATACGCACGCACTTCTTTACTTGTAGCCGCCCGTTGGACGTTTATAGAAATTGTCAAAGGTTCCCAGTAGTTCATCTAGATATTCGTTTTGAGTCGATCCAGCTGTCCATTCGTCAATTCGCCAACTCCCCAGGAAGCCAAGACCTATTGATGTTATGCCAGATACTCAGTTCAAGGTCGCTCGTATGCAGAGCAGTCTCGCGCCTATTCTCAGTCCTGCCAGCGTCCTGTCTGACCGATCAGTTGATTTTTACACATCTTTGGTGCACTCGAACGAAGCGCCTGTCCAGCTCTCGATCCGCAATGTGTTCGTTCTTGCCATGGCCGTTGGACTCGCGATAAGTTTAGGAACGATCTCATTGGTGATGATCCAGGGCTTCACGTTCACGACATTGGATGCCAAGAACCTGATCGACGCCGACAAGTCCAAGTTGTTGGATCAGTACAACACCTACACTGGTGCGCTCTTCTCCTTCGTGAGCATGCCGTTCCAGCAGATAGTCACGCTCATGATACCAGTTTTCTTTCTCTGCTTTGCGACGTCAGCCATTCTAAGTGAGCGCAAGTCGTTCACTCAGAAGTGGGCACCAATCGGAGCCACAGTCGCAGCTTCATTACTGCTCAGCCAAGGGATGAACGCTGTGAACGTTCAGTTTGACTCCGTTCGCATCGAATCCATCATTGGGTCCGACGATTTAAGCTCGTCCAACGGCGGAGCATTCCCGTTTAAGACTACGAACATTACGAATTCAGCTTTGATCGCTGGAATTCCCAGCACCGACACGATTCTGCGCAACGCCATCCAATCCACAGCTTCGGACGATCAAACCACGTGCGCGTGGACGACAGGGTGGATGACGTTTTCAGATCCTCCAGAGGCGTCCATTCGATACGGTTTCGCATTGAACCCGTGGCTAGAATACCTGCTGCCAAACTCTGTGGAGAGTGAGAAGACCTTCAAGTTCTCCGTCGGCGATAATTTCACGACCGATTCAGTCGCGTCTATCGCATCCGAATGGGAACTGAACGACATGGCTCAGCTCTTTAGCTATGGCGTCTCGCTCTCACTGGCTCATTATTCGGATGGCTATGACGTGTGGGATATCTTTCGTAACAAAAGTTTCGCATCAGATATGCTGGTCAGGAGGATCGACACGTCCAATCCAATGCAAATGCTGACCGACATGCAACGCGAGATCCTGAACAGCAGTGACAAATGGACCAACATCTCCGTTCCAGAGATGACCGCCGAGTTCTCCAGCGTCCAGCTCTCACCTCAGATCCAGTTTGACGCCGTCACGTTTGAACTCCCAGTTAATATGACGATAATGCAGCAGTGGATGAAGAACCAATCAAGCTTTTACACAACCAATATGTCTGGCAGTGATTTCTATGTGGACGTTCCTACGTACCAAATGGGCAATGAGCATGCGCTGGTTATGACTTCGCCTACGATCCTCCACGATAAGCTGCACGTGCTGAAGCTGTGCATGAAGAACGTGAGTGGCTCAGCTCCAATCGAATCGTATTATCAAGACTGTGACGTGCCTGTGAACACATCGGTACTCATTTTCAGCTTTGCACAACACGTCACGATGGACGAGTGGGAATATTTCTACAGCAGCAGAACACCTAGAGGAAATTCCTTCCCAGTCATTCGTTTGAAGAACTACCGCAAGATCTATTCGATCACTGTAGGGAAACTCTCGTGGCAAACGGACGATCTCGCTCAAGTGTATGGCGCCAAATGTGAATCGAATACCAATTGCGATGGCCTCCACTTCAATTTAAACAATGGCAATCAGCATATCGTCGTGGGAGAAGCGCATATTCCCAACGCGACCAGGGACGTGTATTTCCACGGATTAACAAATTGGCAGGTACTTGCATCTTCGAGGAGTGAAACGATAGCTCCATCTTGGACTAACAAGAAGGGAACGAGGTTCCGCGTCGATCTTGTCTACCCACCTCACTATCCAACTACATCCGATTCATTACCTTGGAATTTGACGGGTGATGATTGTTATAGTGACGGCTCTAGTTTCATTAACGACGTCATACAGCGGCATATTTACTCCAAGGATCCAGTGCAACCAGCCTACACTGCCGGATTGTTTTGGCTCTTCCAATACGCAGCGCTTTACAATATTGAGAATCCGACCAACTCGACCAATTTAAATACCGTCACGCTCGACTTCAATGGAAATCGCATGTGGATATCGCCTCGTGTATCAATGCCACGCACGTCAGCCATCATGACGCTCGCTGGTTGTCTGCTGATTCTAATAGGTGCCTTGCTCATACATTTTTGGTCTCAAAGCCCCAAGCAACAAAGCGAATTCCAGAGTCACCTTTTTTCGGCACACAACGTGGCTCACATTCTATTCGACACCGTGCAATTTCCCCCGGTTTTGCTTCGCGCCAAGATTTTGCAGTCAGGAAAGCAAGAAAATGGACCTTCGGATCAGGAAATTGAGAATCTGCGTGAGTACATTATCACAGAAATGACGCTTCGGCATCAATCAGACACGACTGAGAGCGTGGTTGAAATCCAGCGAACCGAGCCTGACGAGGTACAGACCTAATCGAATTTGATAGTGCGTATCAGCAACAACAAAAGTCAAATTGATTTTACGGTTGAGTTGTGATCTTTGCGGACTTGTACAAAGCAGGGCAACGCTCGATCTTTATACCATTACGCTTCTCAATGAACCATTCGCATGCTCAACAGACCAACCTTGGTAGGTTCATCTCGCGATGAAGGCCAGGCGACGTGGATGTGTTGGACTGTGGTCAACGCTCCATTGGTGATCACTTCAATACCAAGTGATGCATCTGTCTGCGGGTGAAGCCTTGTTGACTCTTATCAGAGCACTTCCCAACCTTTAGAAGAGAACCGAGGCAGGTTGTGCGAAAGTTGTTCGATTAATATAACCGACAGTTCTTCGAAAAACTGCGAATTCGGTTTCGGTATCCAGATCTACCGGAACGCACGCTCTGCTGAACCGAACCTTCGCCTTGAGCTCCAGCCACCTGCAGCAGCACTCGGCAATCTAGTCAGACGCTGCCATTGCGCTCACAATGCGATACAAGATCGCGCGTTCTCAGAGCAGCCTCGCACCAATCCTTGCCTCCTCCAGCAACAGCCTGACTGAGCGATCGGTCGATCTCTTCATGCCAATGGTGGATGTACAAGAGGCAGCGCCTGTTCGGATCTCGATCCACCATGGCCGCATTCTTTCCATGGTTATCGACCTGGCCGTGGGCCTGGGGACCATCTCGTCAGTCATGATCCACGGCTTTACGTTCACGACTTTGAATGTCAATAACCTGACTGAGGCCGACAAATCCGAGCTGCTCGGCCGGTACAATACCTACACGGGCGCGCTGTTCTCGTTCTTGAGCATGCCGTTCCAGCAGGTAGTGACGCTCATGATGCCAGTCTTCTTCCTCTGCTTCGCGACGTCAGCCATTCTGAGCGAAGGCAAGTCGTTCTTCCACAAGTGGGCGCCAGTCGGAGCCACAGTCGCGGCTTCACTGCTGCTCAGCCAAGGTATGAACGCTGTCAACGTGCAGTTCGACTCAGTCCGGATCGAATCCATCATTGGCTCAAACGATCTCAGCTCCACCAACAGCGGAAGCTTCTCGTTCAATATCACGAATATAACGAACTCGGCGTCTGTGGCTGGAATTCCCAGCACCGACACGATTCTGCGCAACGCCATTCAGTCATCAGCTTCGGACGATCAGACCACGTGCACGTGGCTGAGTGGGTGGATGGTTCCCACTGATCCGCCCGAAGCTTCGATCCGGTACGGTTTCCCGTTGAACTCGTGGCTGAAGGACGTGTTGCCGATGTCCGTGGAAAGTGACAAGATCTTCAAGTTCTCAGTTGGCGACGTTGTCACAGCCGATTCAGTCGCCTCTATTGCATCCAATTGGGAACTGAACGGCATGGCTCAGCTCTTTAGCTATGGCGTCTCGCTCTCACTGGCTCATCATTCGGATGGCTATGACGTGTGGGATATCTTTCTTAACAAAAGTTTCGCATCAGATATGCTGGTCAGGAGGATCGACACGTCCAATCCAATGCAAATGCTGACCGACATGCAACGCGAGATCCTGAACAGCAGTGACAAATGGACCAACATCTCCGTTCCAGAGATGACCGTCGAGTTCTCCAGCTTCCAGCTCTCACGTCAGATCCAGTTTGACGCCGTCACGTTTGAACTTCCTGTTGATATGGCGACAATGCAGCAATGGATGATGGACCAACCCGACTTTTACGAGACGAACATGTCGGGCAGTGATTTCTACATCGACGTTCCAGCGTACGCAATGGGCAATGAACATGCACTCGTTCTGACTTCACCCAATATATTCCATGACAAGCTGCACGTGCTTAAACTGTGCGTGAAGAACGTGAATGGCTCAGCCCCAATTGAGTCCTATTATTACCAATGCGATGTACCTGTGAATTCATCAGTGCTCATTTTCAGCTTTGCGCAACACGTCACGATGGACGAATGGAAACTTTTCTACTCTGACAGTGGACAATACTTCCATCCGAAAGTCCGCATGAAGAACTTTCGTAAGATCTACTCGATCACAGTGGGGAGACTCTCGTGGCAAACACAGGACCTCGCTCAGATCTACGATGCCAAATGCCAAGCCGGCAACAACTGCAACGGACTTTACTTCAATTTAAGTAACGGCAAGCAACACGTGGCGGTAGGCGAAGCGCATATTCCGAACTCAACCAGGGACGCATACTATGCCGGATTAATGAGCTGGCAAGTGCTTGCTGCTTCGAGGAGTAAAACCGTCGCTCCATCTTGGGCTATCAAGAAGGGAACACGATATCGCGTAGACCTCGTTTATCTGCCTCATTATCCAGCAGATCAAGATTCGCTCCCTTGGAATTTGACGGGTGAGAATTGTTTTGGTTACGGTTCTGGCTTCATTAACGACGCTGTCCAGCGGCACATCTACTCCAAGGACCCGGTGCAACCAGCCTACACTGCTGGATTGTTTTGGCTCTTCCAAAACGCAGCGCTTTACAATATTGAGAACTCGACCGATCACACTGCCACCACGCTCGACTTCAATGGAAATCTTATGTGGATCTCCCCACGTGTGTCAATGCCACGCACTTCAGCTCGCGGGCTGTCTGCTAATTTTATTTGGCGGATTGCTTATTTATTTTTGGTCTCAGAACCAAAAGCTGCAAAGCGAGTTCCAGCGTCACCTGTTTTCAGCGCACAATATGGGTGAGATTCTATTCACCACGATCCAATTCCCACCAATCTTGCTCCGCACTGAGATCCAGCAATCGATAAAGGAGGACAGAGGCGAGCACAATAATAACCTTCGTGAGTACACTATCACGGAAATGACTCTTCGACGTCAAACAGATTCGACTGAGAACGTGGTCGAAATTCGGCGAGCTGAGTCTGAAGTAGTGCGGATTTAATTCTTGACAAGAATCAGAGCGATAGGTGTTGACGTTTACGAGCAAAAATGTCTGGCTCAGCGTCGGCAAATTATACATAAGCTTTGTGTGGATGCGCTATCAATAAGCCTAGCGCCAGTTGTATGAACTAAATGATGCCCAAAGGTCATCAGATCGGAATTACATCTTGTGGTCCACAGTCACGTATCCAGTGCTATTTCGCTGTTGTGTGCTTTAAGTGTGTTCTTATCATCAAATCCACGATATGATATAATTGAGCTACGCCAGTGCTCCAGTACGTTATCTTGTTCCAGAGCAACAACGCGTTGTCTAGGGCGGTGCATTTTGTGACTTCGACCACTCAGTCAGGCTGACGCTTATGATGTCAGTCGACTTCCTCTGCTTCGCGATGTCGGCTGTTCTGAGCGAAAGCAAGTCATTCTTCCAGAATAATGAGCCATTTATCTCATCGAATCCCTGTGAAATACTCCACAATAGTGTATTGCCAATTGCCCGTCATTACCAAACGATGTTCAGCCTGTCGTTGGAGGAAATGCTTGCGAACGATTTCTGCGTGATGAAGCTTGGAATCTCGTGTGATTTTGAAACAATACGTTTTATTCTATTCTGTGGATAAATCTGTCTATCGTAATCTCTGTCGGTTGTCTCTTCACAACAGCAAGACCGCAGGAAGCGCAACCGCTACTAGCATGATCTTTGCTGTGGAGGCAACCAGACGTGGAGCTGCTGTTGAGTCTACATGAATCGTGTGGCGGTGGCCAAATCCAGAGCCAGATCCTGACATTGAGTAAGAACCACGGACTGGTCCATCGTAACCCACGTCGCCTTCATGCAAAGCAGATCCTCTACAACTCGAACTCGACCCGCACGGGGTATCCTTCGAACTATCGTGACCATTCGGGGTGGAAGTCGGAATGTACGTTTGTGCGTGATTGATCTGGTTCTGTGTCGAGTTCGTCATGTTAATGAAGCGTTGGAGGACATCCGCTGGGATAGCCGATATGTTGATTGTCTGTTGCGGTTGCAGCACCGGTGACGGCGATGGTGATGGCGTGGTGATCGTAGACACTTCTGCTTCGTTGCTGGGCAATCGCTGCGGGTACCGCATCTGGATTTGATGGTTATAATCGGGTCCACTAAAGGCATCAACTTGGATAGTGAATACTACACAAGTGAGCAAAAGGATCGCGGCAATGGAAGGCATCGCTGATAACTGCTGGCGGTCGTGGGGTAATTAATGAAGACGGGTCTTGTTCAAAAATGAGAGACATGTTGGTGGATCCTGTCAAACCATTCGCTCGATTACTGCGATGATACCTATGGTGGTTTCCGGCGTGTGGGTCGAGCATTCCTGGAGCGTGCGCCGCACATGAGCGACTACCGACGTCGCTGACCTGGGCGTGGTATTAAATGCCATTGCATGCTTCGCATGTGAGATTCGGCCATCAAAATCTCGCGTTTCAGTCTATTTATAACTGGTTGGTTCCTCTGAGAACGATCTACGTGCGCCAAATGGATGCGACCATAACCTGTTGAAGTGAAAACGGACGGATGGTTTCCATATATGGATACTGGAGGTTTCATTGTATGGGCTGAAGCACGCTTTGTTGTGGTGAGAATTGTCATCAACTTTTTGTTGAGATCATGCGATTTTCAGAGCACAAACTTCACCACGTCTCAAGTGGGATCATGTAAGACAGGCAATCATCACTCAGTTACCAGTAAATGAGATCTGCTTTCATTAATGCAAAACTAATGCACAGATCGAAACCAATATGCGCTCATAGAGCAGAGATTTCGTCTTGAATATGCTTGATCTGACAATCAAGGCTAGATTTAGTTAAAGCAAGCTGAAAAATGATGTTTTGATGCGAGTTACCTTCTCATCCCACACATGTAACTCTGCCTTGAGTTTTTCCTCTTCTTCCTGGTATCTGCTCGTCCGAAACTGTTCTTGAGCTTTGAGCTCATTCTCTACCATGTACCTCTCGCTCTCATGCTGGTCTTTCTCTTTTAAAATTTCAGCATGCAAACTACATTGAAAAAGCGTATGGTTAATTCCTTCGTGACGGGTGTTTCTGGTGGGAGAACATACTGTGCCCCATTCTACCACAAGCAAAACCAAAAGTCAGCAAATGATAGAAGTTTTGAAAGTTGAGTTGGCCCATACCTTGAGAGCTTCGATCACAATGACGCGAAGGCCTTCTTCCTCCTTCAAACGTTGCCGTAGGTTTGTCTCGTTGAGTTCTGTGGACTTCAGCTTTTTCTTCAAAGAGGAAATTCGTTTTTTCGATTGGTCTGCAGTACGGCGAATGGAGCTGCTGCGGGCTTTCATCGTGGCGTAATTTTCTTGGCCCTTGCTCAAAATTTCTTGTAGCTTGCTTTGATTTCCTTCTAGCTCTTTCCATTCCTCCTTTATTATCAGAAGACGTTCGTCCATGATATCCATATTCGGAGCACTCATCTCGTCCGTGAGCTTCTCTAGTTCCTCGATTGACTTTAACGCAAGAATTAGCTGGGCAATCTTAACCAATAAATCAAATGGCATACTTACCTGGTTATTCGCAAGAGTTGATTGCTGAAGGGCTTGCTAATAAAAAATGCTGTTAAAGTGTATCTGAGATTGATGAGTATTGCAAATGACTTTTGTACCTGTTTTTCTTCGAGTCCGCGTTGAATCACTTGTATCTGCTTTTGCTTAATCGCAAGATCTTGCTGCATCTCAAACTTGTTGAATTTGCTCTCACATCGATCGAAGAGCGAAATTTTTTCTCCGAGGTCAGAAATGATTTTCTAACGTCATGTTCACCGACATATGCGTCATCTGAGCTAGTTAGAGCAATGAAAGAATTCATTTACCTCAACTGCTAAGATTTCATCAGATTGCTCCTTTATTCTGATTTTCAATGAAGCTGGTATGTGAGAGAAATGGCAATTATACAAAAACGTAGTTGCTACAATTGTACCTGCAGTCGAGGATGCCATGCTCATCAATGAGAGCGAATACCACAGATAGTGTTTCTTCTTTTTCCATTTGAATTTTCTCGAGTTCTGCAAGTAAACAATTTACATATATATTGTATACCAAGCATGTAGAGCAACACAACTCACCGGACTGAACAAAATTAATTCGACGTCGAAGAGAAGCAATTTCAGTTTTCGTCATCTTTCGAAATTTTGTTTGCTTTTTGGCCAGTTTTGCAGCAATTATCTCTGTACAAGAATGCACGAAAGAACATACTCAGTTGTAAGTAACCCCCACAACCTTTCACATCAATGGCGAGGCTCTTTACTTTGATTGCTGCGAATGTTGCTAACTTCATTCTGAATATTTTGTCGTCGTTTTTCAGTATCCACCTCACTAGATTTTAGCGATGAACATAGTGCGTCGATGCAAAGTTCTGCTTCGACGTGCTCTGCTTCTGCATTGGATCTCTTTGCTGTCAAATCGCTAGCCTCTTTATCCAATTGTGCTGCTTTCTCGCATGTGTATCTCTTCTTGGCACGCTGATTTTGCAATTCGCAAAGCCTGTTGTCGGGTTCTTGCCTTAAATTCTCCAATTGCAGCAAAACTGAAGCAAATGAGTTCGTAGTCAATGTTGAATGTTTGATATTTGCCGGAAATTGAAAACGTACCTTCTGCGGTTTTTGTCGATACGCTTGTGTCTTGGACTGAATTATACTGGCTTTCGAGCCCGAGTCTGCGCAAATGCTGCTGCAACCGAAATATCACGCCACGCACTTCGCTGTAAGCGCTTCGCAATTCCTCAGCCTCTTGTTCACGCGCTGCAACAGTATCTACACAACTGATTTGGTTAGTACACATGGAATGGGATTGGAAGGAGCACTCTGTCTGAACCTTGGAATTGCTTGTGTTTAGCATCCGCAACTATTACCATGTCAAGAACAGTAATTAATCATGAGATTAGTGCTTGTAGTTCCATTCAAACACACAACCATACCAATCTTCTGTCCCTCCAGAACTTCCAAGTCGGTCAAATCTTTGGTCAAACTCGCACGCAGACTCTTGTTTTGGGATTGCTCTTGCGTCACCATATCCTAGCGTGACAATGACGCACATCAATTCCATCAAACGCTTGCTGGTGTACCATGGAAGATATCGTACCAACCTTGAAATGGTGGATACGAACAGTAGTCGTCTCCAGATTTTCTTCTTTCTGCTTGATCTGCTCCATGAGCTCCATCTCCACGTGCATCATGTCCACTACCCCGCAATCAGTCAGTTCCTTGCGCATCGCAGGCACCAAGCGGCTCATCCATCCTCTCACCGATGTATTTGCGCAGCGCATGGAGCTCGTCTCCGGTCGTCGTATCGTCAGTCGGTGCTGATGTCTCCATCACGTTCGTCTTGTGGCGCCAAAGGGCAACTCACGAGTGCGCGCATTGCCAAAAACTTCAACACACGCACATAAGAGCTATTGATAGCTCTTATAAAGGGATGTGTGCACTCTCCGCAATTTCACCTTGCAACGTCTTTAAGGTTATTTCATTGTCGAAGTTACCAAGCAGAGATGAAGTCGTGAGAGTGCGTGGTGGTTGGAGAAGGGCGCGTCTTCATCGTGGACATCGATGAGCGCAAGAAAGTTGGGCACCTGAAGAAGATCATCAAAGAGGAGAACGCAATGACTATCAAGTGTGATGCTAAAGATCTCACGCTTTATGTCGGGAAAAAGGGCAACAACTGGCTCAAATCGAGCGATCCCGACGTGAAGTTATTGAAGCAAGGCCAAATTTCGGATGGAATCAAAGCCATCATGAATGATGACAGAGAAATGGATACGCAGTATCGCATTTGCAACGCCGCTTTCAAATTCCCAGACGAATACGACGCTGGGGAAGATGAAATCCACGTGCTTGTCGTCGCTCCAGATGTTGCGACTGGCACTGAAAACATGAAAGAACTGATCAAGTCATCTGTGAGCGAAGTGATGGACGAGCGAGAAGAGAAGCAGTCAGTTTACTCCCTATCTGAGCTAATTCCGAGCTGGGAGCGCGAATAATGACGAAGATGCACCTACGCGAAGAGTACCCCGATGTGGACGAACCAGTCAATTCGTCTATAGCGGGATATCAGTGGATTCCGAATCTTATCGAGAGCGACGAAGCGCAAAGAGCTGGCTATATGGCGTACTTAAAATTGCATTTGAAGACGCTGCTCGATCGGAATGATTTTCAATTGGAAGTTGTCGCCCATGACAAATCGCTGCTATCAATTATGGACCCAAGATTCCCGTTCCGAATGAACGGGACCGCGGATGTTTTACTTGTGAATCGTAAATCAAAGCGTCCACTCAAGAAGCTTGCTGGGATCAGTTTGGTGATTGAACTTAAGAAGAAAGTCGACGCTTCTCATTTCCCTCAAGCTCTCAGTCAACTTGCAAGCAGTAGCTTGAAAGCACCTCTGCACTGTTATCCGCTGAGTTTGCTGACGGATTTGAATGACCACTGGCACTTTTCTTGGTTCAGTGATGAGCGTGTTGTGACACAAGTTACGCTGAATTATCCCAAAAACGCGATTGACTTCATTGTGGCAGCTGTCTCGGAAAAACGAGGATCGATCCCATTTCGTGTTCCATTCATTGATCAGTCGTTCAAGAAGCAAAGGATCGATGATTTCTTGCCGATGCCGATTAATGGTGCTGATGAGATGATGGAACGCTACGAATTGATGGCTGACGTGTTGGAACCGGAGTTCTTGGCGGAGAGAAGAACGGAGTATGCTCAACACTTAGTGCAGTCGATGCCTATGTATGCGCACATGTATGCGTAGCCGACAGAAAGAGCACGTTTATTTGAGTAATGCTTCACGCGATCATCTTGCAATTGCTGTCAGTGCTTTCGCCTCTCCTGTTTATCCGATTAGATGTTTCAAACGAAATGTTGCTGTGAGTTTGATCTGGCAAGCAAGTTCAGATCTTCGTCAGCATATTCAACATGCGCATATAAGAGCCAGTAGCAGTTCTTATAGAGGAATCACTGCACCCAAGATTCAGTTTTGTTAAGGTGGTATTTCTCTAACCGATAGAGTTAATTAACCCGTTTTCGTTGTCGTCGCATTTTGTTCCTGTCCTGTACTGTACGCACACGACAAACACACGCGGAGCAGCGTAAGGGCGGCCGGAGGCGAGAAAGGCGAGACTGATGGGCAACGCCGCACCGCGCGCGCAGACCGCGACGCTGCTGGACAGCGCGTCCCAGTACCGTACGTACCTCATGGACTACAACCCGCGGTCGATGAACATCATGTTCGGCAGCCTCATCGGCGACGGCAAGTTCCTCAAGTCGATCTACTGCAAGTGCGACGAAGGGCATCTCGTGGTGAAGATCTACCGCAAGTACTCGGAATCCGAGTCGCTTGACCGCGCCGCAGTGTCGCTGCGACGCATTTCGCACGCGTTCACCATCGAGCTGCACCCGAATTTGATCCCGTACGCCGATTTCCAGCTCTCGTCGAAACACCCCGTGGCGTTCATGGTGCGCCAGTACTTCGCCTCGAACCTGTACGACCGCATTTGTTCGCGGCCGTTCCTGACGATGATCGAGAAGAAGTGGATCGCGTATCAAATTCTGCGCGCGCTGGACCAGTGCCACTCCAAGGGCATCTGCCACGGCGACATCAAGCAGGAGAACATCATGGTCACGAGCTGGAATTGGATTTTCTTGACGGACTTCGCGCCCTTCAAGCCAACGTACATCCCCGAAGACGATCCGGCCGATTACAACTACTATTTCTGCGCCATCGATGCCACACGCCGCGGGTGCAGCGTGGCCCCCGAGCGCTTCTACGGCAAGTCCGTGTCGACTGCTCTAGTGGCAAGTGGGGCTCAGAAAGGACCGGACGCCATGATGCTCTCGCGTATGGCCGACAGCGAAGTGACGCTAGAAGAAATGGACAAGCAGTTTTTGAACGGCCACGGAACGAGCAGTTCGTACAGTGCAAGCTCAGCGCCTTCGTCAGCGGCAGGATCAGGTCCATCGGCTCCGGGCTCATCGCGAAGTGGCCGTGAGGGCACTCTCAAGGAGTCGATGGATATTTTCTCGGCTGGTTGTGCGATTGCTGAAGTGTTTCTTGGAGGCAAGCCGTTGTTTGAGTTGCCGACTCTTCTTCAGTATCGCAGAGGGGACAGTGAGCCTCTGCGGAACACGTTGAGGAAGGTCGGTGATCCTCGATTGGAAGAGTTACTGTTGCATATGTTGCAGTTGGATCCACGCGCACGCCTGTCGGCTACTGAGTATCTGGCAAAGTACACGAGCGCCCATGGCCTATTTCCGTCATATTTTGACAGCTTCTTGTTTCGATTTCTGGTGCTGGTCCTGAGTCGTGGAGGCAAAGTCCCAGATGCACGCATCCGATTGGTGTGCAAATACTATGGGAGACTTGTGAAGGAAACTGCAGGAATCGAGGATTTGGAAGGTGAAGAATTTTTCAAGGGTCGGCTGAAAGAAGGTTATGGCTCTGATCGACAAATGAATCTCGAAGTACTCGTTCAAAATGACCAGCAGCCGCATGTGGTGCAACGAGTACTTGAAGAATTGGAGCAGAAAATCCCGACCAAGGAGGACAAGAAGAAGGTCCAGGACCTTGGCGCCTCAACTATGACAAAGTTGCAGAAGCTGAAAGAAAAAGAAAACGAGATGACGGGATTGAGCGGTACTCTGCAGAAGAAAAAAATTGAAAAACTGCATGATCAATACAATGCATTGACACAGAAGAAGAAGCACTCGCTCCTGTTGGATTATGGCACGTCTGGAGCCGCATCTGAGCGACCAAGTGAGGAGCAAAGCGAATCAACAGAAGACGATTCCATGTCAAGCAACGAACGGTGTCAAGGAAACAATAAGCCTCCCAACAGCAGCAAGCCGTCGACGTCCAAACTTCAAGAACCTTGGCCAAATGACGAGAATGGAATCGTTATTATCTTGTCGCTTATTTGCTCAAGTCTACGACACGTCCAGACTCCTGAATCGAAGCTTACTGCGCTTTACCTACTCCGCTCTCTCGGTCGATTCACGAGCGACGAAGTTCGATTGCAGCGATTGATCCCGTTCTTATTGGAGATTCTTGATGATTCCAGTGCAACCGTCCGAGCTCTGGCACTTCGAACACTGACTTATTTATTGTCATTGGTGGAATCGTTCCCATTGTCTGATGCCAACATTTTCCCGCAGTACATTCTGCCAATGATGGGATCATTCCCTTCGGACCCGGATGAAATGGTTCGCATTGCTTTTGCTGGATGCCTACCGCAACTTGCTGAAACGAGTCGACGGTTTCTGGAAATTTCACACTCGATGAAACAAAGGAATATGACGTCGTCTGCCTCTTCGATATCATCAACAAAGAGTATGGATGCTATGCCTGCAAATATCTATCTGTCGACCAACAGTTTTGATAAGGAGCTAAACCGTCTGCACAAGATGTTCTCTCGCTTTGTGAATCAGCTGACAGCGCCGGATCAGAAGGCTTCCTCATCATCAGTAAAGCGCGCACTGATGGCAGATATTACTCGTCTTTGCGTATTTTTTGGCCGAGAGCGAACTCTAGACGTTGTCTTGCCTCAATTGATCACCTTTTTGAACGATCGAGATTGGGAACTGCGCGGTGCATTTTTTGATTATATTGTTGGTGTGGGTTCGTTTGTTGGTCGAATGACCGTTGAGCTGTACATTCTTCCATGTATCGAGCAAGCACTTTTTGACGTTCAAGAAATTGTGATCACAAAAGCATTGGAATGCCTTGATAGTTTGTGTCAACTGGGCTTATTCCAGAAGAGTGTCAGTGCGCTAGTGGAAAAGGCCAAAATGACATCGTCGTTGTTGCTGCATCCCAGTTGGTGGATTCGTGATGCGGTTTTGAAATTGGTCACGCATATCGCAATGCAAATGGGAAGTGTGGATGCCAATGTGTTTTTGAGCCCTCTGTTACGCCCATTCTTAAACAAGACTATGGTATTTCTTTTGGGCGAGAAGGAGCAGGATATTCTCGTCCGATTGCGTGACAGCTGTCGACCTCACGTATCGCGAGAAACATTTGATGCAGCGCTTATTGCATCTTCGTCATCGTCAGGGCCGAATGAAATCATCATGGAGATGGAGAGCTTCGTTTCATTGATGACAAGTGAAGGAGCTGATTCAAACACGTTCGTTGAGGAGACACCAACTCGAAGAAACCGAGATGCGTTGTCAAGCATGGACTCAATGGATCCTTACGCTACCTCACGCCAAGGGTCTGCCTTAGCGAGAACAGCATCGGCACAAGAGAATACCACGAGCGCTTACGAACGAAGAAAAAATGAAATTCAGGCTTTAAAGCTCATGCAACAGTACGTTGGCAGTGCATCAAATCATATGCGCAGCAAAATGGAACTTGCACACTCCGAACAAATGGCTCGAATGCAAGCACACGGCAAAACGGATCGTATTGGAGGTTCAGCATCTGTACCACCTCCTTCGCCTAACAATGGAGGAAACCCTTTCGCCAAAAAGATTTCGCGCTCTCATCTGAGAGTTTTGTACGTGCCTGACATGCGATTTGCGCTATCTGTTGCTCAGCCGATCAAGGGTGTCAACATGGTTCAGCCTTCAGGATCAAGCGCTCCAACGTCAGGCCCGTCCTTTACGTCGTCTATCTCTTTGCCAAGCTCAGGAACATCAACGTCTTTGGTTGTGCGACAACCAGGATCGAATTATCGTTCAACTTCTTCTACAGGATCATCGAGCAACGCGTTGGCGACGCTCAACTCAAATCAAACAGGACAACCTGCATCGGCGCAAGTTGCTCAACTGGAAAATCTATCGCACTCGCTGATTATGAAGATGTATGGTCTCGTGGCCCCCAATCTGTCACTGCCGTCGTCCCCGTACATGTCTTCCGCCATTCTTTCGTCGGGCTCACCTGCATTTGATGATCCGAATATTAATTCCGGACAAGGTCACGTCGATTCGAACCATTTTGCCCAGGCGTCTGGAGGAGTCATGATTAGTGTCCTCAATATGAACATGAGGGATATGTACGGCGGTGATGGTGTCGGAAGCTTGTTAGACCCCCAGCATCAATTCCCGGGGTCGCCTTCGCGACAACGCACGATGAAGAAGTCGCATTCGAATTACCATCATTACTTTGCTTTCAAGGAGTCAGCCGTTGACCCAGCGCTCGGTAATGCAAGAAAGCTATTGGTTCGACTGACGTCTCTGGGGATTGCACCGCTTCCGCCTGATCTTGGTGCACTTCGACTTCCAGATGGAACGCCGTATTCGATTTACAGTCACCCGTCCAGTCCATACAGTGTGATGCACAATGGATTTAATGTTGTTGGAACACCCAACAGCCAGTCATCTGGGAGTGAGAGAAACGGCATGGCAGGAAGTGTCAGTGGTTCTGCATCATCATCACCTGTGGGCGGTCTGTATAATGCAGGATCCTTCGGTACGCCTAGTGGCTCCAGCATCACTGGCAGCACAACAGGCTCAACAACTGTTTTATCAACGAGCGGCGGATTTGGTCCGTCGTATACCTCTCGTAATTGGCGCCCTCGCAACAAGGTGTTGGTTGCTGAACTTGCCGAACATTCTGGTGCTGTGAATCGGATTGGCGCTGCTCAAGACTACAGCTTTTTGGCTTCGGCTTCGAATGATGGCACTGTCAAGCTCTGGTCCATTCGATCTATGCTTCACAGTGTCAACCAAGGCTCTCGTTGCACATACGACGGCCAGGGTGGTGTTCTCACGGACATGATTGTTTTGGACAATTCTCATTCGGTGGCTGCGGCTTCAAGTAATGGAACTGTGCATGTGTTCCGCGTCGACAAGGTTAATGCAGTCGGCGGTAATTTCCACGCCACTGGTCTTAAGGAAGTGCGCTCCGATGATGGTGCCGTCATGGTCTTGGATCATTTGAACAACGTGACAGAGTCGTTGTTAATCTACGCCACTCGCAACAAATACATCCACGCGTGGGATCTGCGCATGCGTCAGGAGGCATGGAAGCTAGAGGTTTCGCCGGAACTAGGTTATGTTACGTGCATGACTCACTCATTGGACGTGAGTTGGCTAGCGGCCGGAACAAGTCGCGGATTTATTTGCCTGTGGGATCTACGATTCTTGGTGCTTATTCGTATTTGGCGCCACTCTTCGCACCGCGCGATTCATCGTCTGAAGCCTTGCCTCGGTCTCCCGAATACTCTATCTCTTGACGAAACTTCGGTCCCGCTCGTGTTTGTTGCTGCCGGTGATGGCGAAGTCGCAGTATTCGATTTAAGTATTGGCGCTTGTCGTGCGATATTCCGCACGCTGCATGGTCAAACCTCGGACGCTGAAGCACGCAAGTGCCCGACCTTGTTGCATGTACCGATTCCGCATCGCAGTCGCAGTGTTTTGGGAAGCTTTTTGGGCATCTACGGTATCGCCACGGCATTTGATGAGATCGCGACGACGCCATTGAGCGAAGAGCCAACGGTTCGGGCCATGCTCTGCCCATCTCTACACCTTCGCGGCATGGGTGACGCACTGATCACGGGTGGCGAAGACCGTCAGATTCGGTACTGGGACATTCGAAATGGCAAGCAGTCGTACACGATCTGTGGCAACGGCGAATCCAAGTCGTTCTATGATAACCAGGCGGCTCCGAATGACTGGTGGCGAATGAGCTCTTCATCGTACTCTGGACACGGCCAAATGGGAAGTATGTCGGGACATGGTGCGCCTTCGATATCGAAGCCAGAGATGGCCTGGAGCAAGTTGAGTCCGCCGATCATTACAATCTGCCAAGACGCATCGTATTTCACGTCACAGGGTGGCGCTTCGGCTGCTGCCGGTGGTGGCGGCGTCGAGAGCGCTGTCGCCATGGAGCGTCGTGGTCTCGTGCCACCGTCACCTGCCCACAACGATTGTATTTTAGACTTGACGTTGGTAGATCTCAACGGTCCGATGCTCGTGTCTAGTGGCCGCGACGGCCTCATCAAGGTGTGGAAATGAGGCGTTCGTCAATGTTTTTTGTCTTTTTATATTTTTGCTTAATGGAAAATGCTGCTAATGAACTCGAGAGCTGGCAAAGATACTTTTGTGCAAATCTATTCAGGTGTTAATGCTTCTTCTGTCGCTTGTTGCCGCGCTGCTGCTTGCCGCCCTTGGCGGGAGCAGCGTCGGTCGCCGCCGCATCAGCCGCACCGCGTTTGCCGCCCGCGAGTTTGCCCTTCTTGCCAGCCTTCTTGTTGTTGAGCATGGCATTGCGGTTCGTGCGTGCCTCCTTGATCTTGGAGCGCTTGGAAGGCAGCGCCTTGCCCTTGCGCTTGAGCTGTATCCGTTGGAAGAGCGTGAGCTGCTTCTCCTTAGGCTGGCCGTATCTGTTGAGCGTGAAGTCCTTGCGCTTCTTGGTGGTCTCTTCGTCTTCTGAGAAGTCGTCTTCGCTGAGTTCGCCCTCGCTCTCGCTCTTTAGGTCGCCCACTGAGGTCGTGACCGTGACCACGTTGCCGAACTTGCCCTGCGTGTGCTCATCGTCAAAGTGCATGACCTTGGTCTTGGTCTTGGTGGACAGCAGATCGTCGTCTTCCGAGTCGTTCTCTTCTTCTTCCTCTTCTTCTTCCTTCTCCGACTCCTCTCCGAGCTTGATGTTCAGACTGGCGAGCTTCTCCTTTTGCTCTTCACGTCGCTATACACAGAGCAGGAATCATTAGACAAAGCAGCCAAAGGAATCTATCCGTGCATCCATCGCACCTGCTTCTTGGCCTCCATGAGGCGCTTCTTCTGCTTGAAGGCCTCCATGTCCAGGCCAAAGCGACGTCGCTCCTGCTTGCGCTTGGAGAATCCAGTCAGGTACTCTCTACAGAGTTCACATTCATCCAATCAGCCATCCATTCCACTCAGACGCAGCTCTAGGGACTTGGACTCACGTGCGCTTCTCGGCATCGAACGTGACCACGAGCTTGGACTTCTTCTTGTGCGAGGCCGTGGGCTTGGCCTGGTCCGCAGGGCCGCCGAAGCGGTTGCCCGTGGAGCCGTTGCCGCCCTTCTTGTTCGTACGCGCGTTCTTGTAGCGAGCCATTCTCCACCAGCAGCGCTTCTTGCTCTTCTTCCGCCGACTGAATGGAGCTGCTGGTCATCCGGATAACCAACGCTATACATATGCACACAGCTATATGCACCTTGTATACACGCTCCGTTATCCGGATGTTCGATTGTCAACCCGTTTTTCTTTCCAAATTACCACAATAGCCACATCAAAGGTTAACAAGGGATTGTGGTAGCAGCAAGCGTACCGTGGTGGTACCCCACCCTGGTGTCACCAACGCCACCGACTCCGGCCCCTCTTCTATCTGTCTCAGTCACCTGCATCAAGAGAGAAGGCATCGACCTCCAGCCTTGCACTTCTTCCTGTGGCCATGGCGGACGATCAAGCCAACGGCGTGCAGCCGATCCCGTTCGTGCTCGTGGGCGACGACGGCGGCTTCAGCGTGAACCCGGAGGCGTGCGCCAAGATCGAGGCCATCCGCGGCAAACTGGTGATCATCGCCGTGGCCGGACTGTACCGCACGGGCAAGTCGTTCCTGCTCAACCTGCTGGTGCGCCATGCCAAGGGCATCGACGCGTCCAGCGCCACGGGCAAGGAGCAAACCATGGCCGAGGTCGGGGGGTTCGCTGTCGGGGGCACCGTCAACGCGTGCACCAAGGGCATCTGGATGTGGGGCGAGCCCATCGTGATGGAAGACGGCACGAACTACCTGTTCCTGGATACCGAAGGCCTCGGCTCGGTGGATCGCGAGCAGACCCACGACACGCGCATCTTCGCGCTGGCGCTGCTGCTGGCCACCAACTTCATCTACAACAGTCGCGGCGTGATCGACGGCAACGCGATCGAAGACCTGTCGCTGGTCGTGAACCTGTCCAAGCACATCCAGACGTCGCAGAAGGACTCGAGCGGCGGCGGCGCGGACTTCCACGAGTTCTTCCCGTCCTTCATGTGGGTCGTGCGCGACTTCACGCTACAGCTGCTGGACAACGGCAAGAAGATCTCGTCCAAGCAGTACCTCGAGAACGCGCTCGCGCCCCAGGGCGGCTACAGCGACGACGCTGTGAAGAAGGACCAGATCCGGCTGCTGCTGTCGGATTTCTTCCACCAGCGCGACTGCGTGACGCTCGTTCGACCTGTGGACGACGAGCAGAAGCTGCGAGCGCTGCCCAGTGTGCCGTACGATGCGCTGCGCGATGAATTCCGCTCGGCCTTCGAGACGCTGCGTCGTCGCCTGTTTGAAAAGGCCAAGCCCAAGATGCTCTACGGCAAAATGCTCAACGGCGCCATGTTCGTCAACCTCGTGAAATCGTACGTGGAGGCCCTGAACAGCGGCAAGGCGCCCGTGATCTCGAGCGCCTGGAGCCGCGTCGTGCAGGCGCAATGCGACGATGCGCTGCATGACGCCATCGAAGCCTACAAAAAAGAGCTCACTTCCCGCGTCCGCGTGTTCACGTCGCCTGAGCAGTACGAACGCGACGAAGACTTTGAGACCCGGCCGGTCGTGGAGCAGGATCTTACCGTGATCGACAATGGCCAGGGCGACGCCATGTTCGATGAGTATGGCAACCTGCGCAGTGTTCCTGTATCCATCGCTGGCAACCGCGTCTCCGATGCTGGAAGCGTGCACAAGACCGATGAGGATTACGACAATGAGCTCGTGGAGGTCATGGAGGAAGAAGGCGAGGAGCCTTCCCCCTCATCGCTCATCGAACGCACGCGCCTGCCGTGCGCTGAAGAAACGCTGCTGGCTGTGCACCGCCGCTGCAAGCGCATCGCCAAGAAGAAATTGCGCGACGTGATCGAAGGAGATCTCAGCGACGACTCGGCACAGTACCTGGACAAGTTCCGCTCGGCCATCGAGAGCTTTCTCGAGTCGTTCAAGCACCAGAACGCCGCGGCGTCCATGACCTACTGTCGCCATGTGCTGGAGGACTTGGGCTCCTCAGCTTCGGCGTATGTGCAGGACGCTGAGGCCCAGAACAAGCACAAGTCGGCCATGCAGCTCTTCCGCGAGACGCAGACGTATCTGTCGGAGGACCTCGACCGTGTGCATGACGCGTACTTCACGCGAGCTGTGGGACCTTCGGCTGATGCGGCCTATTGCGAGTTTGTGAGCCAAACGGTCGTGAACCAGGTCATCCACCGATCGGAGAAGTGCAATGTGGCGCACATGAGCGAAGTGCGCTCGCTGGAGAAGCAGCTCAATGAGATGAGCGTCAAAGTGGCTACAGCCCAAGGCCAGGCCAGCGCCATGCAGGAGCTGTCAGTGCAGCAGCAGCAGAAGAGCGCCTTAACCGTGAAGGAGGCCGAAGAGCGGTGCAAGAACGAGCTCATTGCGCTGCGCTCGACGCTCGACTTCAAGACCAACGAGCTGGAACACGTGCTGAATCACAACGCCACGCTCAAGCGGTTGGCCGATACGGCGCAACAGGGCCAGTACCGCGCCACGGAGTTCGCCGTCTCAGCCTTCTCGAGCGTCTTAGCCGGCTACCTCATCAAGCAGCAGGGCGGCGGAGCAGGCGGCGGTGGCGTCCTGGGCGGCAGCGCCCTTGGATCTTCGGCGGCTTCTTCTCGCGGCGGCCGATGGCATCAGCGCTACTTCGTGCTGCAGGGCAATCAGCTGTCGTTCTACGACACCAAGGACGACTACGAGCGCGTGCGGTCAGACAACCCGCCCATGGACGTCTCGGGCGCGCTCATCGAGGACCAGTTCGCGATCCCCGAGGCCTTCAGCATCTCGTTCGCGGACAACAAGTACTTCCCGCTACATCTGCACGCCAAGTCGCTCGAGTCCAAGCGCGAGTGGGTCGACAGTCTGCGCCGCGCAGCCATGGGCAATCGCATGTCGACGTACGGCCCGCCATCCATGGCGCCACCTATGGCCCCCGCAGGTGGAAGCAGCTCGCTTCCCTATGGCCAGCCTCCGCCGTACGCCTACGGCCAGTCGCAGCCTCCTCCGGCCTATGGCCAGGCGAGCAACAATGGTGGCAGCCGGAACTACATGCAGATGTGAGTGTATGTCAGAGAGTGAGGGCCAGATACCGTACTTAATGGAAGCGTTGCTGTGCTTACCTGCTGGTTTTTTATCTTGGAATTTGTATACGCTGGGCGGCGCGTCCACCATTCCCTTGTCGACCGTCCAGCCCCCCGGAACCGTCCGAAAGCAGAGTCACCCTCGCCGCTGTCATCATGTTCAAGTCGCAGCTTCGTACCAAGGAGGAGATCCTCGCGATCCGCGCGGCCGAGGAGGATTACGCCAAGCGAATGCTCGTGGCGCAGGAGACCCTGAAGCTTGTGCGCGAGGAGCTCACCAGCTGCTACGTGGAGCACGGCGTGAACCACAAGATTGCCTGCAAGGGCCTGCGCGAGGAATACGCCGTCCTGGTGCGCGACCCCACGCACGGTGCCGGACTGCCTGTACGTACATGATGATGCTTGTTGTGATGCTTGCGATGTGGCGTGATATATGCGAATGAGTGACTTACATGTTGTGTTGCTTGTACAGATGCGACCATTGTAAGAAACCAAACACCACGAGAGACCTGATCAGCCGTGTCATATGCCACTACACGTAAAGAATGGGAAAGAAGCTTCATCTCCCGAATGATATTTTGCCCATTCATATTCGACTGCGACTGTGCGCGCTACGTATGTGCTGGTACACCTTCCTGCGAAATGGCTGTAGCTCTTTCTTATCCAGTCGAACAGCTAAGACCAAATACTCTCTTTGCGGCGCTTTGCACGCGCATCTTCGATACACTTCCGTGCATAGTGTACACCATATTCGTCATCATCGTCGCTGCCGCCGCTATCCTCATTATCGTCGAAAAGCGGGATTTGGGCAGGGCTGCGCTCTTGATTATCGTCTAGCGGGATAGCTTGTGCATGTGATGAATCCCGATTCATAGGTGACTGACCATGCCCACACCGGGTGGTAGTGCGACTAAGGCTGCGTCGATGACTCGTCCTCATATTTTCACGAGTGAATTCGTCGGATTCGTCGTACACAAATGCTCGCTTGGCTCGACGGGTGCGCTCCTCTCTTATCAGCGTTGATACATCACCTGTAAACGTGCGAATATTGGCTTCAATTGCATCGAGTCGCGAGCGCATACGGTCTACTGCTGAATTAATCGTGTCGGTCGTCGCAAAGGTCCTCTTGTGGCACTGCTCACAGTGCGATTTGACGTCCTCCCGCTACAACAGCACACACATATCACATGTCGTCAGCACCTGCATTACAATCGTTGCCCATTCAAACACGTTGTACCTGTTCCGACAGCTTCTGAATCGAGGTTACGAGTGCAACTATATCAGCAGAAATGGTTTCAAGATGGCTGCTGTTATTCTTCTGGGTATCAGCTTGTTGATCCACGCGAGCTGAGATTCCGCTGAGCTCCTTCTGTAGTGGACTCCAAATTCGTGTTACGACTGATTCTTCAATTCGTTCACGTTCCTTTGAGGCCTCCTGGGCAAGCTTTCCTGACTCGTGTAACATTTGGAAGTATTTGTTCTGGCGCAAACCTACGTGTCCCTAAAGCGAGTTCTTGTAAGCGCACACCACAGAGCATCAGCATGCTCAGCAATCCACCTTGACTACATCTTCCTGGCTGAACATCATCGTCGGCTGTGATTGCGACTGCGAGAAGGACTGCGACTGAGATTGGGACTGCGACGTAAATACGTTTGCGTCCTCATAGGCTGAATTTGCGTTCACTCCGTCAGCCTCCTCCTCGACAAGGCACGGGAATGCTTACCTTCATTGGAATACACCGCTTCATTATACGCTGTCATTCCATCGATTGATGGTGGCAACTGCGTCGTGTACGCTGTCTGTAGAGCTGGTTGCTTTTGCATGTACCCTAACGACGAGCGCGGCAGCACTCGCTGAGGCTGCTGCGGGGGTCGCGCCAGTGGCATCTGCAATCCACGCATCGCCGTCATCGGTCTCGGCTCATGCGCATTAGTCCGCATTACCGCTGCATTACTCGGTGCAGCGGCATGTTGTACTTGATCCACGTCGCCGCCTTTGCGCGCACTGCTACAATCGCAAGTCAAGGCGTCACATCGCGAGACACCCACTCATCTCTCCTGAGACTTACACCGCGTCGTCCTTCCTCTGCTGTAGCAGCCTCGAGAGAGACACCACTTCGCGTCGCACCGACATCAGCCGCCCTTCGTCTCCCTCTCTCGTCTGCTTGCGCTTGGGCCGGACGATTGCGAAGTGCAATGCGCCAAAAACTTCAACTTGATGCGCGCACTGGGACCTGCAATCAGCCAATCAGAGCGCAGGTCACCATAATAAAAGAGCCGTCTTGAATTAAAATGTCCCCTTGTGATGAGAAAGAGTGATGGTCAACTGCCATTTGTTGCTTGAAGCGCGCACTCAGTCTTCAAGAGAAAGCCATGACTGCACGTTGGACCAGGAAAGTGACAAGTAATGCGACTAGGAGGCCGGCCAGCAAGCACCGACGGCGCCGTGCACAGGAGAACGAGGCCATCAAGCGTGCTACCAGACGCCGCTCTTTGATAAAGGTCGCGCAGGGATTCAAGGTCTATCGTACTACCGGCTCCAAGCAAAAGGCCGCTAGTAGCGCAGCTCCGACTGAGCGGTACTTGCATATCCGCAACATACCCAGCAATATCAAACCCATGGAGGTCGCGCGACATCTCGCGACGAGTATTGGCGTACCCATTGACTGTATCCTGCGCGTTGAGATCCAACGAACGTTACGTGGACCTGCCGCTTTGGCGCTGGTCACAGTAGTTAGCCAAGGAGTTGCAGACTTGATACAGGGCTCACTCTGTCTTATGATGCTTGGACGCGTGTTGCAATGCTCAGCTGCTGAATTTGACGCTTCAACTAATCGGCACCGAGATACTCATTCAGCTGTGTTTCCTGCTCGAAAATTGATTCTGCGCAAGGACAGCCAAGATCCAGCGAATGATTTGAACGCTGGCTTCGTTGCCTCAGACGTGCTATTTGAATTGGATAGCCGTAACAAGCGCGAATTGGGCGTAGAATTTGGCGATTTTCGCGTTGAATTGGGCTTGAAATCTCTTGTTTATTACGAAGTAAGAACAATACGCGCATCCTTTGGAGGTGGAATCTTGGTTTTACGCCTAATATTGCGAGAACCGCCGATTTGCTTTCGTCTCGTTGTACCATCCCGCGTCAACTCCCAGCACAAGAACCCAACCGTCTGGGAACTTCGTCCAAGTGGAGGAGTGGCACGTAGCGCTAGGTGGGAACGTACCACGGATCCGTCGGGAGGATCTGCTTTTGCGCATTGCTTGCTGTATGATCTCGTTATTGATGAAATACATCGGGAAAGGCTGTTTGAACAACTGAATCGTTTTAGATTGTATCATGAAGACCCGATTTCAGCGCAAGTTGGACTTGTTATGCCGCAAGTGACACTACCGATGAAGCACGATTGGAGCGGTGGAAACGATCCAATTTTCGAATTTCTGCCATTTCCTGTTCGCTACGCCATGCATGCTGCAATCGTCGGTCAGAAACTTGTGTTTATCAATGCGGATGAAGCCAAGCATGTAGCTTCTGCGCTGCAACAATGCACAAATACGAGTCATGCCTTGAGAGCGCTTCAAGATCTTTTTCACGAATCCCAGCCAACGAACTCTGTAAGACAATTGCTCGCAAATTTGTTCAAGCGCCCAAATGATGAATGTAAGAATGTTGTTGGTGATGATGTGGAATTTTTGCCTGGTACATCTGAGTGTTGGTGCCAAATACGCCGTGTTTTGGTGACTCCGCTTCGTGTGTGGCCACAACTTCCAGAGATGGACGTTTCGAATCGTATCCTGCGACATTTTGCACGCTTTAATGAAAGATTTGCGCGTGTAACTTTTGTGGATGAAGATGTTGAACCCATATTTCACGCTAAAAGCGATTGTATTGACAAGAGCATTCGCTCGCTACTGGACAAAGGTATCATCATCGCAGGAAATCGGTACGTTTTCCTCGCATTCTCGAGTAGCCAGCTGCGGGTGCAAAGCGCTTGGTTTTACGATGAAGGGCCTCGATTTCCCAATCAAATGGAAAATGTTCCTACTGCCAACGAAATTCGTGCGTCCATGGGTGATCTTTCGTCAATATCCATTGTTGGAAAATATGCTGCGCGACTTGGACAAGGTTTTTCAAGTACGACCCGAGGGCCGAAGATTGGACCATCGCAGTACCACACAATTCCTGATGTTGTGCGCCATGGGTTTACGTTTTCCGATGGTGTTGGTATGATATCATTCAGCATTGCGCGCCATGTGCAGGATACATTGAAATTAGAGCATGTTCCATCAGCCATGCAAATTCGCATCCGTGGTAGCAAAGGTGTGGTGTCTCTATGTCCACCTGGCGTATCAATTCCAATGGGAAAACAACTACTACTGCGTCAGAGTATGAACAAGTTTGCTGGTAATCCACAGCACCAGGAGCTCGAAATCTGTAGCATTGCAAAAACCATGCCGTGTTATCTCAATCGACAGGTCATCACAGTGTTGTCGGCCATGAATGTTCCAGATCGAGTATTTATCAGGCTCCTGCGAGAAATGATTCGTGATATGCAGGCTTGCATGACATCAAACGAGTATGCCATGGCCTTCTTGAAGCGCTATGCGAGGCAGTCTTTCGTGATTCGTTTACTGGAAGCTGGTTATTCGGTCACGGAAGACCGTTTTTTGCGCGAATGGGTCGCTGGCGTGCGCAATCGTGTTGCGCATAGTTTACGCACAAAGGCTCGCATTTACGTATTAAAGGGGATTGTACTGATGGGCATCATGGATGAGACGTGCACGTTACCATCGAGTCAGGTGTTTTTTCAGTCCCGCGATCCAGTACGCCGAATGCCTCAAGCGGGCACAACGATGGCGATTGGCCGCAATCCGTGCTTGCACCCCGGCGATATTCGACTACTCAAGATGGCGGATATCGAGAAGTTTCCTTGGCTTGGAGATTTGTATGATGTGTTAGTTTTTTCCGCTTTGGGCGCTCGTCCACAAGTCAATATGATGTCTGGTGGTGATTTTGACGGTGATCTCTATTTTGCGATTTGGGATCCGTCAATTGTTTGCCATACCCAAGAGCAGCCGCCAATGAAGTATGCACTCGCTGTTTCGTCGCCATCTGCTCACTCTTATATGCCGTTCGACTTTGGTTCATCCCCTGCTGTCAAGAACGATCAAGTCAAGGATTTCTTCGTCAAGTTCATGCAAAATGATAACATTGGTCAAATGTCGAATGCGCACATGGCATTTGCCGATAGCAGCGATTCCGGTGCAAGGTCCAGTGAGTGGATTCGCCTGGCTGGATTGCACTCGACAGCCGTCGACTTTTGCAAGACGGGCGTTGCTGCAGAGCTCCCTCGTGAGTTGACAGCCAAGTCCTATCCGCATTTCATGGAAAATGGCATGAAACAGAGTTATCAGTCACGCAAAGTGCTTGGCAAAATCTATGACATTGCTGTGGAGGATGATACCCCGCCGAATGGACGAAACATAAGTCGCTTCATGGGAAATGGATTTGTAAAGGGCTGCTAATTGACGGTTATAAAGAATATGTTGGAGATGCTTGGGGAATTTTGCACGAGTATACGATGGGACTTTATGATATCGCTTGCAAGTACCAAGTATCGAAAGAAATCGAGCTCGTGTCCGAAAAACGAGGAAAAGAAAGGTCTGGTGATGGCATGAGAATAGCCGTGCACGCTTTGCAGCACATTTATAAGGACGAATTCTGGCGTGAGTTTGGTCTTACAGCAATGGATGCTACGCACCAAGACAAGCGCCTGGAGCGCTTGCCAAACAAGGTTCTGGCGAAGGCTGCTGCCTGGTACTATTGTGCATACAACAACACCGACGATATAGGTCAAGCGCCGTATTTGAGTTTTGCCTGGCTGGCAGAGCAACCCATGTGTCAACTTCGTACTCAAATTTATGGCAGAGTGTCATACTAGCGACCCACCAAAACAATTTCGCAGTTGTCTCACTTGAAGTACCAATGCGCCTTCCAGACTTGCTGTTCGTGTGCAATTTGGAGCATCTCACCAGGATATTCCAATGACGTATCGACCGATTGAGGTGCTCACATCGGATATACAATAGGCATGAATAAGTATTTGCCATGCTGTCAAATTACGAGAATTCTACGAGCCCTTGCTTTTCGCGCTGTTTTATGCTCATTCGCTAGTCTGTGTGAAGGATGACGAGAAAGATATTCCAAGAAAAACAAGCTATTTAATTTTACTTAACTACAAATCACCCATTGTTGCCACGCTCGATTCTTCTTACTATCTTCTCTTCTTTGCGATCCGATGGAAACTTCAACTTCATGCATGTACTTAAGGTCTTGAACCAGCCACGTAGCAAATAATTCACTCGCATTAGCGTCGCTCGTCAGCTTGCAGTCGCGCCCGATGCATAGCAAGCACTTCATCAGAGATGGTCTCTTGCTGTAGCTGTTGCTGATCCGTGTGGATGATACTGGGGACTGGAGCTCGTTGTAGTTCCAGCAGCTGCCGCGCGAGCAAGGGCTTAAGTTGTTGACCAAAGAGCGAAGTCGTGGACTGTACAACGTAATCGCTAATGTTGGCTTCTCGCTGGTCTGCTGCGTGCCGTCGCTCGAGAAACATACACGCTACTTGTCGTGACAGAAATCTGCCGTTTAACTCAACATTTTCAATCCAAAACCGAGTGTTGGTTGCATCATCTGTGTCCATGTCGCTAATGGTAACAGAAGGTGGAGCTGCCACGTCTCCATTTCCGAGCAGAAGCAAACTCAAGTCGTCCAGCGTAAGTCGCTCCTTCTCGTTCTTTCCTGGTGCACGGATTTCTTCCTCTTCCTCGTAATCTTCATCCTCGATCCGCTCCGCATCTTCAGCATTCTCAGATTGTTCGTGACGCTTTGCAGCTGCAGATTTCGATTTGCGCAGCAAAAACATGCGCTCTTCCACAGTATTTTCAACAACAAAGCGATGCACACGCGTTTGCTTTGTCTGGCCAATCCGATGCACCCGATTGATCGCCTGAGCTTCAATACTCGCGTTCAGCAAGGGCTCGACCAGTAATACTTCCGTGGCTTCAATCACATTCAGACCGTTGGCACCCACTTTGTACGGTAGCGCCAGCACGCAGGGACTCGTGAACCGTTTAAATTGCTGCAACACATCTGGGAAACGCTTCTTCGTGGTGTACACGAGGCAAGTCACTCCATGCCGAGCCAGAGCCATAGATATGATGTTCATCATGTCCTGCCATTGCGTGAATAGCAAACATTTGACTTCCGGGTTTTCTTCAGCCAGAGATAGCACACGCTGAAGAATTGCTCCAATCTTGGATCCATAGCCTCCTCCCCGGCTTCGTGGCACTGGAACAAGAGTACGCTGAGGAGCTTGGGTCGCATCAGACGATCCTTCTTCCTGGCGCTGACTATTAGACTCACCATCGCACACGGTCAGAATACTGTCCACCGCACATGATTGGCGGCAGGTTGGGCACTGGACTTTGTTCTTCTTCCTGCGCTTCGACAACGCTTTTGTGCATACTCTGCAGAACGCATGGGCACACGGGAGCACAGCCCGCTCAACACCCATTTCTTCCAAGCAAACAGCGCAGGTCGCTTTAGCTTTTGGCCCATTGGGAGCTGCTAGTTCAGATGCTTTTGGTGTCGAGCCTCGTTGGGACTCCAATTGCCGTAAATAACGCAAGCGAGCTTGGCCTTGGTCAAGCTCGTGCTTCCCCACCACACGATCTACCTCCAGCTCTTGGACCCGAACAGGTAGATACCCTTCGTCAACTATATACAGCTGCTCAGATTTCGTCAAATTTAATTCATCCGCGTGGCGCAATCGAATTTGCATGCATGCCATGTTCAGTTCATCCAGTGCGCCAAGTCGTTGGTGCTGGACCTGGAAAAGCTTCTTCGCTGCTGTCCATTCTCGTTGTAGCTGCATCCAAAGTTCAGCCTCGTTTTGAATCCCTTCCTGCACGATTGCGAGCATTTCTGCAGCGGATCTTGCGCCAGACCGCTCCATGGAGCGAACAGCAGTGGCAATTTCCTTGAGCAAGTCTAGAATTAAGGACGATATCGACGCTGCATTGCCACTCGCAATAGACTCGTCTTCGTCGGCGTACATGTTACTAATGTTTGCATTCGCTCTCATCGCTGATGCGGAATGCTCGATGCCTAGGAAATGAAGCTTGAAACCTTCCAACTCTTTGTACAATTTGCAGTGTGCGCACACAGGCCCACCACGACCCTCGCGGCATTTCTTGCAATTTCCGGACAGTTCAATATCGTTTGGCGTGGGTGTCTCCCGGCTCATGACTTTTAATTTTCCATACACAATCGCTCGATTTTTACGAAGTGATTCCAGCTCCGTCACTAGAGCCATCATGAATCCATTCGTGTTCGAAAACCGGCCAACAAAATTTTGGGCCCACTTTGTACCTGCACCAAGCAAACGCGCTCGAATTCGATCAATAAAGCCACTGTTCATCGTGGCTTGTTGAATGAATGGTAAAGCAGTGTTCCACCACATGCTCTTGCCACACAAAAGCTGATTCTGCTTTCCACTTGGAAGCTTGTCGCCAAGTGAGGTGGTTACATCCTGAAAAGATTTGAGCGCATTTGCGTGGGACATTTCCACTTGAAAGAGGTAATACTGCTTGATCTTGTTTGCGCATTGGTCCAACATATCGCATTCATTCATAATCGCTTTGCGGTCCTCTTGATTAATAGCAGTACTAATTGTTTCGCCAGTAAATGCGCCAAAGATTATTGGAATCTTTGGAAGTAGGCTGTTCGCTTTTGCATCGTTTGACTCGTTCGTTATTTCGGTTTCTAGCTGGGCCATTTCTTGATTCACGGTATTAAGGTCTTCCACAGTTGCGGATGCTCCATCTTCATTCGGCAGATCTTCAGAAAAATACATGCGGCGTACACAAAGCCGTAGATTTACCAATATATGCAATCGAGGCAGCAAGTCTGCTCGGAACAAATCCCAGTTGCTGTTGATTTCGTTCATAGAGAGCAAATATTTAGTGACCGCTGATGGAATATCTTGAAGTATAATCAAAATTGACGCGAGACCATTGTGCGCAGCAATCAACTTTCGCTGACCTTCCTCACATTCACGCTTGCATTTTGCAATCAGCTCTTGCAAAAGATCATCCATAGTCAGAATTCCATTGTGAATATTTATTCCACCTCCAAGAGCTCTGCCACGGCCTGGAATCACAGAGTTCAATGCGCTGCCCACTTGTGGGTGACAGCAAATCTGACGCAAAATCAGAATATCATTCCAGAGCTGGTCATCCGTTCTTAATTGACGATCACGATCAAGATCGTTCTTTGCTTTTTCCCGCCGTTCGTTCATTAAATTCACGATGACCTTCTTTTGTTCCTCGTAAAAATGCCGTTCCACGTCAGAAAAATGGCACAAAATCGTCTCCGTTTTTTGGCTTGGCAGATCTAGTTGATCCAGCACATCCTTCTTGCTCGTTCTCCAGAGCAATCCACCGCCATTTCTCTCAGATTCGCCATTCCACAGCAATATATCGAACACTCTCTCGATTGCTCCATTCGAGAAACAATTTTCGATAATTTTACGGAAATATGTATCACCATAATCTTCATTGTATGGTGGGAGTTGTAGAAACTTAAAGCAACCATACAAATCCCAAAGCTGGGCTGAAAAGGGTGTTCCGGTTACAATCCACTTTATTTCAGTCTTGAGCTCTGCCACTGTTAAAGCAGCTTGCAGGCGAGTGTTTTCAACCCCAACTTGGGCTTCATCCATGCACACACGCCAGAACTTCAGTGATACTAAAGGCGACGCAACAAAAGCGTATTTTTTCTTCTTTTGACGGGTGCTAGCTCTCCGACCAAGTCCAACTTCGGTAGGTAGATGATGAAGATCAGAGCCAAGAGCTTCGTACGTTGTAAGCACAATATCATATGATGCCATTTGAAGACCAGCACTTGCAAGTAGGCTCCAATCTGCACACGGACCACGCCCTGCGAGGCGAGATCGAAGTGCTTTCACACCTGGGTATCGAAGAAGAGTCAGCACACCTGGTGTCACATGGCGCATCAATTCCGATTCCCATTGGCCATAAATTGATTCTGGCGAAACAATCAGCGTTGTTTTGCACGAAAACAGAGGCTTTTCTTGATGCTGACAGTTGAAACACATGAACAATTCATGTGAATACGTATCCTTGTTCTTGTTTGCTGTTGAAAATGAACCAAGACTACCATACCCAGAGCATACTTGGTGATGCCAAGAATCACAAAAATCACATTGAACCCACCCAAGTTCATGATCTAGCGTCGTTCCGCATATGCAGTTAAAGTCTGTATCATCATCAACATCGTTTTCTTTGTCGACCCTGTGTTTGACTGTGTGAGACGTCAACAGTTGGGGCTTAGTCGATGGACAGGGGTGGCTCATAATTAATGCAATCACCTCTACAGTCTTTCCCAAGCCCATTTCATCTGCGAGAATACCGCCACGGACCGCCGATAAATTGAAATCTGAATTGGATACAATGCCTTCGGGCTCTTTATTTGGTTCAATTTCATCTGTCGACAGTATCTTGTCGGGGCTAAAAAATCTCGCGCAGAACGGATCGTAAAGCAATTCATAATCCGCCTTCCATGCTGGCGACGAAAACTTCACAAATGGTGTAATAGAGCTCGGCGTTGTTTCGTCTGGACTCTCTCTCTCGAGCATCCATGAAACGGCAGCCAATTGGTACGGACGCAACATCGGCAGTAAATTCGTATCGGTCGCTGTTGCATTAAGGTAATTTGATACATCCCGCTTCAATTGATGCGCTGTGTCGATCTCATCATAGATCTTGTGCACATCAAATGACGTGCGCTCAGCATTCCATTTCTTCGACACAAGTTCATCGTACAAGACATTGATCTCTTTTCCATATGGATAACTCCATTGGCCTGGATTCGCGTGGTACAGAAGCCATATCATCAGTATCTGCATATCCTTTGGTAATCCATGCTTTGGCGAAGGCGCAAGTAGTGGACCATTGCAGTGTTGGATATACTCTTGCCATGCAATGCCAATTTTCCACACAAACTCCGCATCATCATGCTTTGATTCAGCATCCACATCCTCTTGTGTCTTGGGCCACACTTCCATCGTCACCAAATCCTTCTTCAATAGAGAAATCAAGTGCCACAATGACAACGATCGGTCGGCCCCCATGAAAATATCTTCCAACGTGCATTCAGCCATCGCGATCGTAACTTCCTCTGTCGGCGGCAAATACACGCTAGCCGAGTCTGAAACACGGTATGCTTGCAGCGTGATTGTTTGATTCGGTTGCGCCTCAATCCCAATGCGGAATTGCTCCTGGAACGGCTGCAATGCTTGTCTGAATTTATCGCTGGCATCTGAGCCCAGATACACCGGCATCTCCAGCCAAAGCGCTCGCTCGCGGTACTCCTGCGACCAGGTCTCGCTGAACGACAGAAGCTGCGGAGTGTGGTTCACGTACCGTCCGCCGCACCTCGCTCTCATCACGGTCACTACCCGGTCCTCCTTCTTCGCCTTTTTCTTAGGCTTGACTGTACTCTGTCGGCTCAACTCTTCGTCCGCATCTATATCAGAGTCTTGCTGTCCATGACCGTCCTCTGCTGCGCCCTGCTGGCCCTGCTCCTGCTCTCGCTGTCGCTTGAGCTGCTGGTGGTGCCGCACGACCTGCGCGGGCTTGCGTCTCACCATGGCGGAAACGAGAATGAAGGTCGGGTATTCCCAGTCTCTTCGAATAGTGCGCCCACTTGTCAAATCCATGAGAGAATGATGGTCAACCGTCGAATACTGGCCCTTGAAGCGCAAATGCCTTCAATAGTGGCCCCTTTCCCTCCAGCTGCAAGTGACAGCCATGACGGCACGTCGGACGAGGAGGAAGGCCGCCACGAGACTGCAATGGCGCCGCGTGCAGGAGAGCGAGGCCGCCAAGTTCGCAGAGCAGCGCCGCGCGGTGAAGCAGCAGATCGCGCAGCGGCAGCAGGCCCATCAGCAGGTGCGCTCCAACCCCATGCTGGACGCCGCCAGTCGCGCAGCTGCGACGGAGCGGTATCTGCATATCCGAAATGTCGACAACATGTCCACGGCCATGGAAGTCGCAGAGTATCTGGCGAGGAACATCGGCCAGCGGATTGATCGCATCCTGCGCGTTGAGGTCCGCCATCGTGGGCTGGTCGCCTGGGCCTTGGTCACGGTCGATAGTCAGGAAGTTGCCGACATGCTGATGCACGCGCGCTGGTTGTATGGACGCAATTTGAAATGCTCGATAACAGGATCGGATAGCTCAAGTTTTCGACGTCGTGGCGCTCATTCGGCTGTGTTTCCAGCCCGCCAATTGATCCTGCGCAAGCACAACCAAGACCCAGCGAATGACTTGGTCGCTGGTTTCATTGCCTCGCGGGGTTTGCTCTTTGAGCTGAGTGGCCGCAATCATCGCCAGCTGGGCATCGAACTTGACAAGGTCCGCGTTGAATTTGGCTTGCAGTCGCTTGTGCATCATGAATTACGAGAGATACGCGCAGCATTTGGAACATCCGTATTGGTCCTACGCCTAGTCTTACGAGGGCCGCCATTGTGCTTCAGTCTCTTTGTACCAGACAATGCTATGGAGTATCGTGAAAACTTTGCTTCCATTCTCTTGCAGGGAGTGATTCACAAGAACCCAATGATCTGGGACCCAAGCCCAGGTGCAGAGCTTGGACGAGGGGCTACCGGCATATGGGAACGTACAACAGACCCATCTGGCGAATCTGCGTTTGCGCATTGTTTGCTGTATGACATTGTATTCGAGCAATCGCATCGAGCAAAATTGATTGAAAAGCTGAATGGGTTTGCGATGTACCAAACAACTCCCATTCCAGCACAAATGAGTTTAACTATGCCCCAAGTGACGTTGCCGATGAAGAACGATTGGAGCGGTGGGTACGATGCACTGTTTGAGCCCGTTCTGTTCTCAATTCGTTACATGGTTCATGCTGCTGTCGCCAATCATAAACTTGCGTTTATTAGTGCGGATGAAGCCAAGCGTGTAAGTTATGTATTGCAACATTGCACAAGCGTGAGGCATGCCTTGAATGCGCTTGAAGACCTTTTGCGCGCGCCACTGCAGAAGAACTCTGTAAACGTATTGCTGGAAAATATCTGTAACCCTCCAGAAGACGAAGATGACAGCATTATTGACGATGGTGTAGAATCTCTTCCTGGTACAGCTGAATCATTGTGTTTGACACGCCGTGTATTGGTTACTCCGCTTCGTGTGTGCCCACAGCTCCCTGAAATGGATGTCTCGAATCGAATCTTGCGCGAATTTTCACGCTTCAATGAACGATTTGTACGTGTAACGTTTGTGGATGAACACTTCGGATCAATATTGCAAGCAAAAACCGGAGATATTTTCGACAAGCGCATCCGCTCGCTGCTTGACGAAGGTGTCACCATCGCAGGAAGTCGGTATGTGTTCCTTGCATTTTCAAATAGTCAATTGCGGGAGCAAAGCGCTTGGTTTTATGACGAGGGACCTCGATATCCTACTCAACTGCAAAAGGTTCCCACTGCAGGCGAGATTCGCGCGTCTATGGGTGATCTCTCGTCAATCACCATTGTCGGTAAATACGCTGCACGACTTGGACAAGGGTTTTCGAGTACTACCAGAGGTGCCAAGATCCCACCGGGACAGCACCACACAATTCCAGATGTTGTGCGTAATGGCTACACGTTTTCCGATGGTGTTGGTATGATAACGTATGATATTGCTCGCAAAGTTCAGGAAGCTATGGAATTGGAGCATCTCCCCTCAGCTATGCAAATTCGCTTTGGAGGCAGCAAAGGTGTGGTGTCTATTTGTCCACCTGGCGTATCAATGCCAAAGGGCAAACAGCTGTTGCTGCGTGCAAGTATGAACAAGTTTGTTGGCAACCCAGAGCACCAGGAGCTCGAGGTGTGTACAGTAGCAAAAGCCATGCCGTGCTACCTCAACCGGCAGATTATTACAGTGTTGTCAGCAATGAACGTTCCTGATAAAGCATTTCTCACGCTCCTGGACGAAATGATTCGTGAAATGCAAGCTTGTACGACATCAAATGATCGCGCAAAGACATTCCTGCAATCATATGCGAACCAGTCTTTCGTGATTCGGCTGCTCGAGGCTGGCTATCCAGTTGCGAAAGATCGGTTTTTGCGCGAATGGATTGCTGCCGTGCGCAATCGTGCAGTAATTAATTTGCGCATTAAGGCGCGAATTTACGTACCGAAGGGAATTGTGCTGATGGGCATCATGGATGAGACACACACATTGCCACCAAATCAGGTGTTTTTTCAGTCCCGCGATCCAGAACGCCAAATGGCTCGTGCAGGTACAATGATGGCAATTGGCCGCAATCCGTGCTTGCACCCTGGCGATATCCGACTGCTCAAAATGGCGAATATAATGGATTTTTCATGGCTTGCCGATCTGTACGATGTCTTAGTTTTTTCAGCTCAAGGGCCTCGTCCTCTAGCGAATATGATGTCTGGTGGTGACCTTGATGGTGATCTCTATTTTGTGATTTGGGATCCATCGATTGTTCTTCATGCACAAGAGCAGCCGCCAATGAAGTATGAAGCTGCTGTTTCGTCGGTGCCAACTGATTCTTATATGTCTTTCGGCTTTGGCTCATCTCTGAGTGTCACGAATGATCAGATCAAGGGTTTCTTCGTTAACTATATGAAAAACGACAATCTTGGTCAAATCGCAAACGCGCATGTGGCGTTTGCCGATATCAGTGTGTCTGGTGCGAGATCCGACGAATGTATTCGTCTGGCCGAACTGCACTCGACAGCTGTGGATTTTTGCAAGACTGGTGTGCCTGCACAGCTCCCTCGTGACTTGATTGCGCGGTCTTATCCGCATTTCATGGAAAACCGCATCAAGCCGAGTTATGAGTCTCGAAAAGTACTTGGCAAGATCTATAACATTGCGTGCAACAGTGCAAACAACGTTCGTGGAGATGGTCGCCATAAAAACGGCTCAAAGGATTACATGACGAATGGCTTTGACGAGTGGTTGTTGGTTGATGGCTATGAGCGATACGTTGGAGATGCTTGGAATATTTTACACGAATATATGATGGGGCTTTGGGATATAGCCTGCGAATATCAAGTCTGGGAAGAAGCCGAGCTTGTGTCTGGATACGTCTCCTTTCGAGACAGAGCTCAAAAACGGTCCGGTGACGGTATTGCCCGTATGGGAATGGCCGTGCGTGCCTTACAGCACGTTTATAAGGACGAATTCTGGCGTGAATTCGGCATCACAGCAGCTGATGCTGCCCACCAAAATGAGCGCGTGGAGCCCTTTCCGGACAAGGTTCTGGCTAAGGCTGCTGCATGGTATTTTTGTGCATATAAATACACCGACGACACTGGACTTGCGCCATACTTGAGCTTTGGGTGGCTAGCTTTGCGGCCCATGTGCCAGCTGCGAACCCAAGCGTACGGTAATGTGTCAGACTAGTTACGCTATTGGGAATCGTCGAGTTGTTCGATGCCGTGTATATTTGTGCAAAATGATATACTTCGCTATGATTTGGAACCGTGATCTTAATGTCGGCGTTGGTACGATATCTTTGTATTCTAATAGCAGCTTGATTTGTGAAGAGAAATCTTTGGTTTGAACTTTTCTATCAGCTTGAGCTCTGTTTTCAGTAGCGAGTACCTGAAAGTATCGCTTTCGTAGCATGATCAAGGAAAGAGATTGAACGAAGTACATGCAATGCGCTATTGAGGTTCGACATTTATGGCAAATGGGGTATATTCTTTCGCCTGATGGCCGCTTGATTTTCTATTCTTCGTAGACGTTCAAGTCAATGTTAATATTCGGGATGTTGACAAGAATGAGGATTGATGCATGACAAAAGATTTTGCGCCACGCAGCTTCTACTCCATCGCTCCAATCATCTGGCGCCGTCATCTTCATGGATTGAATGAGTGCTTCGCCAAGAGGGTCGAAGTCTTCAGGTTTTACGCCAATCTTTAAATGAACAAGAGCCAGCATCATGACCTTCTGGACGAGGCTTTCGGAGGAAAGCAATGATTTCATGCCGCTGCTGATATGCACGAGCACACGGCTCTGGATTTGAATGGAGGCCTGGAACAGAGGCTTCAATTGCGGTGCATGCTCGAACAAGTACCTGTAGAAATTCTCGTAAAGCTGGCCGATTGGTGTCCCTGACCCAGTTTCGTGGTGCGCGTCCATGTGGATGTTCTCTTTGAATACCTTTTCCCAGTACTCAAATGCCGCTATACGGTCATCGTTGTTGGACGGCTCGTCGAAGACGAAGTTCGGAAGGTACCTCTTGATAATTCGGCAGTATTGCTTGGAAAATTTGATGTCTGCAGTGCCATGGAAGACCGAGCTGGAGCAGCCCATGAATCGGTGAAGTAAACTCTTACTTTCTTGCTGGTAAAGTGACAAGTTCACACGACAGAATGAATGGAGCTGGTCTTCCTGATCAGCAAAGACAACCCCAAAAAACGGTGTCTGAGTCAGCTAAAAATGGCGAGAGAACACTGACGAAGTCCATGAGATCATTTATAGTTTTGGCTGGTGCCGTGAAGCTGGTGAAAACCTTCGCGACGCGCGTTTGAGCCATGGCAACGAGCATCACAGGGCCCAAGAAGCCCAAGAAAGGGGTTCGTCATCTACGTGTCTTTGTGCTGTCAAGACTATTCACTCGCTCACTCAATGCTCTTGGCTAGGTAGAATCGCCACGTGCACATTACAGAACGCACAAGGGTCAGCGTTTTTTTAATGATGCTGTCACACAAATAGCCGTAACTCATGCTTTCTAATGACGAGGCAGTTCTTCAAGCACGATGTTCCCACGGTCGATACGGTCATTGAGGAGGATAAACTGATGAAAAGACTCCAAGCCGCACGCGAACAGCAGGACTGGAAGGGCGAAGCTCGCGCTTTGATGCAGCTTGGGCAGCTCATGAAGTGGAAAAAGCAAGATGAGAAAGGCGATGAATATCTCGCGCAGTCTGCAACAATTCTGCGCATGCACACATTCGCAGATGACGAAGACGAGTGAGGTATGCAAGAATAATCCTCCTAAGAAACAGTTTTATTAATTGACAGCTCAGTCTAGAAAGTCTCGCATAGCACGCTCCAGGGAGGTCACTTGGTCTTCCAAGGCTGTGAGTGCAGCGTTCGTGTCTGCTCGCGTGCGAGACCATGATTCGGTCCACTCGACCGCGCGCCAGTGAGCCATGCGATGCATGTACATGCTTTCCAGTGTCGCGAAACTGTCTTTCGGCTTGCTTTTGCGCAGAATTTTGAACTGATGAGCCAGCGGCAGCAACGAAATCGCCAAGTGGGTGCTCCCATTCTTGTTTGGAGATCGAGACGCTTTCCAGGCAGTGGCGATGAGTGTTGCACTGGCATGGGCCATCGTGCGTTGCCATTGGAGTCGCTCGACGGCTGAGACCACTTTGTGTTCGTCAGTGGATCCCTTGAGCGCTTCCAGAAACACCGAAGTCATCAGTGCTAGCAGGAATGACCCGCCAAGAACTGCGCCAGTGAAGATCGTGAATCGCCCGAGCGCCGTGACTGGAAACGAATCACCGTAGCCAACCGTGGACATGGTCACAATTGTGAGCCATAGCGATCGCTCTTCATGGTCAAGAAGCGACGGCAGCGGGTGCTCAAAGATGGAGAGTGCAGTGGCCGTGCCGATCCAAAGGATGAGAAACGTCATGATCAGCAGGCGCGTTGGGTTGAGTGAGAACGCAACTCGAATGCTCCAGCGAAGAGAATCAACAGGAACTTCGTGGGCGGTGCCACTCGCCATGAGCACTTGCTCCGTGATCGTCTGCTGCAGCAAGCTGTTGCGCACCAGTCGAATGCAAACGTAGAGACGAAGAAATGCGCACATGTTGATGATCTCAAGCGGATACGAGTACGAGAGCACGCAAGTGTCGCTGTGGTCAGGATCTTCAACCATCTTGTCAGGACATACGAGCTTTCCACCCTTATTGACGGCGGCAGACGTCAGAGAGTAGCGCATTTCTTGAAACGAGAGGGATCCATGCAGAAATGGCGGCAAGCAGGCTGCGCAGATGATCAGTTCCACCAAAAACGGCAGCAGGAGCCGTCTGGGAGACTTGGAAAGCGCCCCGCTGCAAGCTGCCGGCAGTTCATTCCGCAGCACAAGCAGCTCCATCTTGATGACGTAGCGTCGGTACATTTGGACAACGAGAGCAAGCGTCACCAGAAGCAGCAAGCAGGCGTACGTCTCACCCGGAGCCTCGAACGCTTTCGTAGAATCCAGTTGCTGCCCTCGCCATATTGTGTGAATCTGAAGGACGACAAGTAACACCGACACAATCGCCAGCGTTGCGCAGCGTGCATCTAGCAAACGTCTTTGAGCATACAGGTCTCGCACGAGGATGTGGCGGTGCAGAGTGTGACGCGTGCGTTTGGTCACGAGCGCATTGACTTCACGGACAGACTGCAGCTGCTGGTACTGATCGAGCTTGGACAACTTGATCACGCACTGTTCCTTCTTCCAGAGCCAAAGAAGAAGAGCAACGAGGGCGGCGATGATTGCGACAACCGGTGGTACGCAATCAAGCTTTGGTAGTCCGATGTAGCGACTCAAAGCTCCGTGATCAAGCAGTTGCAAGTCTGTCGAATGGAGTGACAGTGTCGTGTTGTCTTCTAACGTCGTGGCCGTCGGAAGAATACGCGCTGTGCTGTTAGCTGTGGACTGGCCGTACTCGGACGGCGTGTACGTGAGCTCCTGGTGCAATTGGCAGAGCTCCAGTGGCAATAACAGCGCCATGACCACGAAGCAAGCGATCCATTTGCTGCTGAAAACCAGTCGGAATCGGGAGAATCCCAAGTTGATGTGGTCGATTGTGAAGCCGAACACTCGCACGCCAACAGCCGTGGAAAGGGCCGGGAAGTCCCAGGCTTGAGCGAACCAAAGCAGATCAAGCACCACAAGAATTCCACAGAACATCGCTCGGCAGGATTCGTTTGGAAGCAACCATGGCGACAGGAAGAGCGCATTATCGCTACCACTGCCCATATGCAGAGCGCTCCACTGCCTGCGTAGCCACGTGAAGCCCTGTAGACCGAGACCGAGACCGACCAGAGCGATCAGCGATAGCCAACATAAAGCGACACGCAGCCATGGGAACTTGATATAAGCGGCTCGTGCACGTTGGCCCCACTGTCGGTAGAACACGCGTGCGTAGGTCTGGTCCTGCAGGAGCGAGTCCAGCGTGAGCAGAAGCACCAGAACGTGCAGCGTCATGAGCGTCTGGTACAGCGCATAGTGCCACTGCAGCTGTGTCACCGCCATGACGCCGTCGCCTTCCTTGCGCAGCCACTGCTTCATGTGCAGCACGGACTCCAACGTCCAGACGACTGCAGCCCAGAGACACGGAGTCACCAGCGCTACGAACGTCCACGATCCAGAGGCCGTGGCTCCCGTCCAGACGGCACAACGCGCAGTCTGCGCGCCGCAGGTAACGACCTTGACCATGGGTGTGAGCTCTCCCGTCTTGGACTGCACTCTGTTCCACTGCTTCTGCACGAGCCAGCGGTACAAAGTGAAGCGCACGACGATCGCGATCGCGAGCGTGAGCGCCACGTGCACGCCCACGACTTGGGCCGAGGACGCAGTGACCCTGGCCAGCCAGCTACCGTAGACTGGGAACGTGGCCGGAGATTGCGTCGAGGCAGCGAAGGGAGACGTGACGCAGAGCCAGAAGCACAGCAGCACCTGCGCCGTGCACATGAGCAGTCTCGTGGTCGGATGGCGCAGTCGGAGCGGCACATGCCACGTCGTGTGCAGGCAGCGCACGCTCATCGCGAGAGCTGGCGCATCCGTCTGCGGAGAGACGGACGAGTCCCCGGAGCTCTCGGACGCCAGGATCTTGAGCCTGCGTTTCTGCTGCGCCGCGTCGGCCTCCGCTGTCGACACGTCCGGCGGGCGCACATGCAGCATGGGTTACTTTATCGACTGACGCCGTCGCACTTTATTGAAGAAATATATCATTACCTCGCCTTAGTGTCATCTATGACGTCTACGTAGTGACATATACACGCGAAGAGCCTCACGTGAAGGAAACACTTGGCTATTAGGCTGGCGTTGCATACAGAGCCGACCTTTGGATCTTGTGTGTGCGGACATGAATACATTTTGGTGGTGTTGAGCGTATCAGTTTGCAGTTAAAAAGTCAATAGTTTTGGTTCTTCGTCAAATGCCGTGGCATCGCGAGTAATTTGCTCCTCATTTACGCTCGTGGGGCTCTCTCAAAGGCACATGCAGATGCATACAGACACGCAATACGAACTGGTTGGTGGGAATATCAGAGATAAAGTTTTGTTTCTCGAGTATCAGCAACAGCAATGGGCATTGCCCACGCCTCAGAAGACCGTCGTGATAAATGTCGAGATAAAGGAATCATCATTTTCCACAGTCGAAGCATACTAAATACACACATACAGCACAGTTCTCCACGCCTGGGCTGCTAGAAAGCATCCAGCCTCAAGCGCAACTGCCGCAGCACTGGCGCCATGACTCAGCAGCAGCAGATCCACTTGCTCTCTGCGTCTGGTTGACTGATTGGCACTGCTGGAATGAGCTCATCCAGCCAGCCATTCAAAGGATAAAAACGACCAGTCTCGTTTTTACGCCGTAAAAAGGTGTGCACATGCGTATTTACGATCTCAAGAATTCCCGCACCAGTTAGGTTCGGTTTTGGATTTTAGCCAATCAGCATGCGAGTGGGAATTTTCAAGCTTTGGGACGACCATCACTCCTGCCGCCAGTTTTGAGTTTTCATGGTGCCGGCCCGTGGGGCTGCGGATGCCAGGGCGCGGGAGCAGAATGCAGAGCGTTACGACCGGAGAACGAGTGTGGAAGACGAAGTGGTCGGTGGAACGCATGGTACGCTCAATTAGCTATCGTTTGGTACCTGATTTGCGGCTGTAGCTGCTTGAAAACTGGCGCTAATTGCAATACCCGTGCAGCAACGTTTGAGGAGCTCCTGGCTCGGGAGCTGCAGAAAGCCGATGCAAACACCTCCGCCAATGCATCACGGCCGCAGACCAGCAGCCGCAGATCAGTAGCCAAGCGGCCGTTCTTGCGCAAAGGCGACCGTGGCTGGTGGATGCAGCGGCCGGACGTCGTGGCCAAACTGCCCAAGCACGTGCTGACCTCAAAAGATATGGACGACCAGCAACCAGTCCGACGCAGTGCACCGGCGCCTCAATCAGCCGTCAAGCCGCGTACTCGATCTCCGCCACAACAGCAGCAGCGCCAGACTCAGAGCCAACCAGTGAGGAGATCGACTCCTCCGCCACCGCCACCGTCGCCACCTCCAACGCCTCAGCCTGTTCAAACGTCTTGGCAAGAAGAGAGCTCTTGGAGACGGATCGAGGAGCCAATGGATGACCCCAGAGCGAGTACCGACACCTTGGACATGAGTCGCATCCGCCAGTCGTACGAGGAGAAAGTCAAGCGCGATGCCGATGAACTGGCCACGTTTGAAGCCATTGAGCAAGAACTGGCTGCGGAACGAGACGCTTATCTGATGGACAAGCACCAACAACAACAGCATCAAGAAGAAGCGCAATACGATGATGATGACATCAGGAGTTTGTATTCAAACGCAAATGGATCCAGAAGAGAGGACAGATACAGCAGCGCGTCCTCTATGCTGGCCAACGACCGATTCCAGCAGCAGCATAGACCGTTCTCTCCATTGTCGTATCCGAATGGTGGCGGATCTGAACGCCTGAGTCTTGATGAGAGTCACGACGACCTGTATCCGCAGCATGATGTGAACCAGCTGCGTGCTCACATGGGCAGAGGCAGCGCTGCGTTTTCCGACCTCAGCGCCATCAGTTTCAATGATTCCGAGCCCTGGGGAGATCCCATCACGTTCCAGCTCCAGCCTCATCATGGGAATGGAATGAGCTCGCAACCTCTGTCGCCCATCCCCCAGCACGGCATGGCGTCCAGTTTGCTGCATGCAGGTAGCGAGATGCATGATGGATACAACACGTTTGGTGGAAGCCAGCGAGAATACATGTGGACAGGCAAGGGCATCGACCGGTCGTTTGAAGACATCGATCACTTCTCCGAGTTCAGTGAGTCGCATGCGCTGCAAAGAGATGATGAGCGAATCGCGACGGAACAGAGAAGCTTCGCACGTCGCAATGCAGATCATGAATCGGCTTTTGATGAGGAAGATGCACCGGTGTCTTCACTGGTGCAGCAGGTCTTTGGGCAACATGAAGAGGATTACGATGACAGTCATTTGGCTGGTGGTGCAGCTGATACCACAGACGATGAGGAAGCTGAAACACCAGAGAAGCCTTCGAGAGCAACGCGTCCGCAAAATAATCGTCCAGGCGCGACAAGAGCAAGATCATCGCCCCAGCCTACGTCTTCTGTACGCTCGGTCTCTGGAGCTGCAAAAGAGCGACCAGCGACAACTGGAACAAAGCGTGTACCGACACGGAAGCCACCATTAAGGGGTGGGAAAACAGCAGCGAATGGTGGTCAAGCAAAGGGCGCAACTCCATCCAGACAGCCCAGTCCCTCTCCGAAGCGCTCGCATCCACTGTTACCCGTGGTGATCGAAGAGAAGCTGTTTGAACTGGAAGAAGAAGTCAAGTTTTATAAGGCCGAGACGCTCCAGCTGCAGAGGAAGAAAGAGCATTGTGACCAAGAGCTGAAAAAGATCGCGAACGAGCGCGAGGCTTTTGCCAAGTGGCAGAACGACCAAAAACTGCTGATGGACAAGGAGTGGGAAAAGCAGCGAGCGAAAATGAAGCAAGAGCAGAAACTCCAGGAGCGGCAGTGGAAGCTGCGTATGAACGCTACAGGATCGCAGCAGGATCGCAAGGGTCGACAAGAGATCGAGACGCTAAAGGCGCAAATCGTCAAAATGCAATTAGACGAGAAAGCGCGAGCGGCCAAGTGGAAAGCTGGAAATGACTCGCTGAGGCACCGTATCACGGTAAAAGAGTTGTTTTTTGATATTACTAGAGCTATTGGATGTATTTTCGCTCACTTTGTATGCGAAATTAGGAACTCGAGAGTAAAAATCGTGAGCTGAGTGACGAGATCAAGTTTCTGGAGGCTGATCGACTGGAACAATGGGACAAGTTCGAATCACTGAGAATGGAAAAAGAGGCGCTTGAGCAACAATCTAGCAACAACGGCAGCTCTCGCCATTCTGGAGCCGAAATGAAAACCATGGACGACTTGCTGGCGATTAAAGAGACCGCGGCTTCGCTCTTGAACGGATGGCAAATGCCTACAGCAGGGAGCACGACTCCTCAAGAATCTTCATCCATTGGTGATGCAACTCGGCTCCGTGCATCCATGAATAATGGATACAACCCGTACAAGTATCAGCCTGATGACGATCTAACGGAACCCATTGCCTCTGGAGATCAAGCGTCAGATTCTGACTTCAGTCCAAGACGAAGAAATGAATTCTTGACTCAGCCAGAGACAGATTGGTCACGTCCGAATGGGATTGCAAGTGAGACGGCTGTTGATTTGTATAAACCCGATACAGTTAGCTCGCAATCAAATGGTCCACTCAAGCAGCAGAATCCATCGTCGGCTGCTGCGTTGGCATCGTCCATAGATAACAAGGCCGTGACGAAGGAGATCCTGCATCCTGGTGGGAAGAAGGAGATTTTGTACCGGGACGGCAGCCGGACCATGCTATTCGCCGATGGGAACATCAAGGAGATTGATGCCGACGGCCATACAGTGATCCGATTCACGAATGGCGATCGCAAGGAGCTGTTCCCAGCCACGGGTATGAGCATCTACTACTATAACGAGGCGCAGACCAAGCTCACGACGTACGCCGACCAGACCAAGGTATACGAGTTCCCGAATGACCAGATCGAGAAGAGCTATCCGGACGGCACGACTGAGATCTTCTTCGCTGACGGCATCAAGAAAACGATCCACGCCAACGGCGACGAGGTCTCGGTCTTTCCCGACGGCACGACCATGTTGGAACGCCCTGATGGGCTTCGCGAAGTCACACTGCTGAACCAGACCCAGATCAGGTATTACCCGGACGGCCACATGGGCTGGGTCGCGCCCAATGGGCAGGAGACCCAGGTCCGCTCCGACGCAGAGCTGAAACGACTGATGGAAGACCGATGAGAAAGCCAACCAAGCCCGCACGGCGAAGTTGTCCTGGTTTCTGGTCTGTCCCATTTTGGGAGTTTCTGTGTTAAAATAAGACACAACGAGGAGCTATTTATTTCATTCTGAAAGCTCAATCTAGCTTTAATTGGGCTGCGGATTCTCACAATAGCAGCCAATCTCAATTCGCAGCTTTCTCATGTCACACTCGGCATCATGACTTGATTCCTAAACCCATGGTACATGCATATTGGATCGAAACGCCGTGCTCCTTTTCTGTTCCGAAAATAGTCCCCCATGGCGGCTATAAATACGCCAAAAACAGTCCATCAGTCGTTTCGAATCTACAGAAAAGCCAAGTATAAAACCTCCCCGTATCCATTCTCACAGGTCCTTAAGTTTGGCGTTCTTCCTAAATCACTGTTTCGATCCCGTGAGGTTATAAAATAACAAAGGCTTCAACTTGTGCACGCCCTTTGTCGCTCCTCATTGTGCGATCCTCAAGCCGGAAGTCGCATCTCCATCCGCCGTCCCTCTATCTCCACGCAGCCATGGCCGAAGACGAAGCTGCCGCTGCCCCCGCGCCGGCGTCGCCCAACAAGCTGGCGCAGAAGTTCGAGAACGCGCAGCAGACGGACGCCAAGCTCTCGGGCTTCCCGCAGTTCACGCCGGCGCACCGGTCGCTCATGGCCAAGCATGTCTCGCGCGAGCTCTACACCAAGCTCAAGGACCTCAAGACGTCCACAGGCTACACGCTCGAGCGCGCCATCCAGACGGGCGTGGACAACCCGCACCTGGGCGTGGGCATCACGGCCGGCGACGAGGAGTCGTACGTGCTCTTCAAGGACGTGTTCGACCCGGTCATCGAGGGCTGGCACGGCTTCAAGCCCGACGCCGTGCACAAGTGCGACATGGACCCGACCCACGTGAGTGACGCCAAGCTGCCCGACGAGTTCATCATTTCGACCCGCATCCGCGCCGGGCGCAACATCCGCGGCATGCCGCTGCCGCCGGCCACGTCGCGCGCGCACCGCAAGGACGTGATGAACCTGCTCGAGGCGGCGCTCTCGGCCATGGACGGAGATCTCGCCGGCAAGTTCTATAAGCTGGCCGAGATGACGCCCGAGGACGAGCAGAAGCTCATCACGGACCACTTCCTGTTCCAGAAGCCCGGCGGCGGCACTCTGCTCGAAGCTGCCGGCGCTGCACGAGACTGGCCCTCGGCGCGCGGCATCTTCCACAACAACGACAAGACCTTCCTGGTCTGGTGCAACGAGGAGGACCACATGCGCGTGATCAGCATGCAGGACGGCGGCGACATTGGCAGCGTCTTCGAGCGCTTCTGCCGCGCGATCAAGAGCGTGGAAGCCAGCATCAAGGCCAACGGACGCGAGTTCATGTACAACGCGCACCACGGCTTCATCGGTACTTGTCCGTCCAATTTGGGCACGGGGCTGCGCGCCAGTGTCATGATCAAGCTGCCCAAGCTCAGCGAGGACCTCACGCGCTTCGAGCACATTTGCTCGCTGCTGCACCTGCAGCCTCGAGGCAGCGCTGGCGAGCACTCGGCCTCGGTCGGTGGCGTCTACGACGTCTCGAACAAGCAGCGCATCGGCCACTCGGAGGCGGAGCTGGTGCAGACCATGGTCAACGGCGTCAAGCTGCTGATCACCATGGAGCAGAAGCTCATGGCCGGCGAGTCCATCGACGATTTGATCCCAACTGAGTCCACTGCTGCCGTGGTCATTGACGCTGGCCCGGCGATCGCAGAGTCGGAGACCAGCATCGCGGTGCTGCCGTCGAATGAAGACAACTTCCCGGTGTTCACGCCCAAGCATCGCAGTCTCATGGCCAAGCACCTGACCAAGGAACTGTACGAGAAGCTCAAGGACAAGGTCTCGAACAACGGCTACACGCTGGACCAGGCCATCCAGACCGGTATCGATAACGCGCATCTGGGTGTCGGCATCGTTGCTGGCGATGAGCATTGCTACGAAGTCTTCAAGGAGATCTACGACCCGATCATTGAAGGCTGGCATGGCTTCAAGCCCGACGAGCAGCACCACACGGATCTGGACGTGTCCAAGCTGATCAACGCCGAGAAGATCGACAACGCGTATGTTCAGTCCACGCGTGTGCGCTCGGGTCGCAACATCCGTGGCTTCAGCCTGCCGCCAGGAACGACTCGCGCCGAGCGTTTGGAGGTGGAGAATCTCATCTCGACCGGACTGACGGCGCTCACGGAAGAGCTGCAGGGCAAGTATTACCCGCTGAGCAACATGACCAAGGAGGAGGAAGACCAGCTCCAGAAGGACCACTTCCTCTTCCAGAAGCCTGGCGGTGGCACTCTGCTCACGGGTGCTGGTGCTGCTCGCGATTGGCCCAGTGGCCGTGGTATCTTCCACAATGACCAGAAGACCTTCCTGGTCTGGTGCAACGAGGAAGACCACATGCGTGTGATCAGCATGCAGGATGGCGGCGACATCGTGTCGGTCTTTGCTCGCTGGGTCAAGGGCGTGACGGCGGTGGAAGGAACCATCAAAGCCAGCGGCTTCTCGTTCATGCACAACGATCACCATGGATTCCTGGGCACGTGTCCGTCCAACCTCGGCACCGGCCTGCGCGCAAGTATGTTTGTCAAACTGGAGCTTCTGGGCGCCGATCCGCATGCGCTTGAAGCTATTTGTGCGCCGTTCGGTCTGCAGCCCCGAGGCTCGGCTGGTGAGCACTCGGCGGCCGTCGGCGGCATGTGGGACATCTCGAACAAGGCCAGAATAGGCAAGTCGGAAGTGGAGCTGGTGCAGACCATGATCGACGGCGTGGGCAAGCTCATTGAGCTCGAGAAGGAGCTCCAGGGAGGCAAGAGCTACGCAGACGTGCTTGCTTCGGTCGGTGTGACGGTCGAGTCGCATTAAACGTCGTCAATCTCCATGCATTTAGTAGGTTCCCAAGGCCTGGCGGACGGACAGAGCTCCTCACGCAATGTCGAATATAAGCCAGACCACCAGAGGATAATACACCATTGTTCATGCAATTCCCAACGTGCGTTTGAAGTGCCCAATGCATGAAGATGAATGCGGAAATTGCGTCTAAGACAATTGAATAAGTTAATCTCTACATACGCACAAGAATGACTGCGATGGACTCTACTGGTTGTCCATGAGGCCGTCCAGCATTTCCATGAGGCTCTCTGTCTGGTTGGGCTCCAGCGTCAACGTGTCCGCTTCTTCCCAGTCCAGATCCTTGTCTGTGAGAAGGAGCGACTCCAATTCCAGCTCC
>JAADXR010000138.1:0-64778 GCA_023337935.1 Elongisporangium anandrum | reverse complement strand
CTTCCTGAGCAGCCAGTTCCTTGGCAGCCAATTCAGCCTCCATAGATTCCTGCTCCTGCTTCGCCAACAGAGCCACACGCTCAGCACGAAGTTCATCGACGCGGTTGCGAGCAGCAGTTGAACGCCATTGGCTCTGAAGACGAATGGCCATCGCGTTCTGGATCTTGGCTTCCTGAGCAGCCAATTCCTTGGCAGCCAATTCAGCCTCTATCGCTTCATGCCTTTGGTTTGTTGAAAAGGCCGCTTGTAGTTCATGGGCAAATTTTGTATTCACAGCATGCTCACCAAATCGAAGCTGCTTCCATACTGACGGGTACACGCTCCGGCGGTTCACATCTGACTTGCGGACGGCAATCTGCTTCACACCATGCTCACCAAATCGAAGCTGCTTCCATACTGACTGGTACACGCTCTGGCGGTTCACAACTGACTTTTTTACAACTGACCGCATCACAGCACCAAGAACCACCGCGTCCAACATATCATTCTGCTTCTGATTTGCGAACAAAGCCACACGCTCAGCACGAAGTTCATCGACGCGGTTGCGAGCAGCAGTTGAACGCCATTGGCTCTGAAGACGAATGGCCATCGCGTTCTGGATCTTGACTTCCTGAGCAGCTAGTTCTTCATTCCTTCTGTGCTCTAGAACAATAGCAATTTCTTTTCTGTCAAGATGTCCTCGCCACCAAGCCTGAATTGTAACAGCGCAATAATCTCGCATCTGTTCCTTGACGTCTCGCAGACTGTATACGACCTCTCTGACTTCTTCTGCAAACTGTCGAGCGACGTGACCTCGCCATACCGATTGAAGTTTGATGGCCATTTTATTTTTGATCATGTGTTCATCAATCTTGACTTGTTGTAGTTGCGAGTAGGAAATCTTTGCGCTATGACCACGCCAACGTGTTTGGATTCTAGTTGCCATGCCATTGAGTTGTTGCTGCCTTGAAATCATTGCTTGTTCACGAAGTGTTTTCGTGTGGGATCGAGCGACTGCAGCTCTCCATGAACACTGAATACTCAGTACAGAGCGCTCCATCAACGCTTGTTGCGCAGCCTGTGATGCATACTTTTCTGCTTGCATTGTAGCAATCACGGATCGTGCGATCATACCACGCCACTGGGATTGAATTTTGATAGCCATCGAGTTTTCGTGTACAATTTGGTATTCTTCGTCTGCAGCTAGTTTATCATCACGCAATCGAGACACCAGCTGTTTAGCGGAAGTTTGGCGCCACCGCGTTTGGATTTTGAGGGCCATATCTTCTTCCAACTCCTCCTGGATCCACTTTTGGGTTTCAAATTCTGCGCGCAGCCGTGACGTAGTTTTCATAGCAATCGATCGTCTCCAAACGCTTTGCAATCGAATAACCGCCTCGATTTGCGACTTGAATGTGATTCGTGCAAGGTGTGCACGTGCTAGTGTCTGAATTTTCGTTGCAGAATAAAGAACATTTCGAATTCTCTTGCGGATGGCGCGTTGAATAACTTGAATAGCACTGATCATCCGGAGAAAAGATTGTCGTTCACGCTTAGCTTGAAGCATTCTCGATCCAAACGATTGAATACAGTACGCGGCCTCAAGCTCGATCTTGTACGCCTTTCGAGCTTGGTGAGTTCGAACAAGTGACTGCAAAATTGTAGCTGATGCAGTCATTTTCGCTTGCTTGGAGGAAAACTGCTGGCGACCCATATATCCGCGGAAAACCTTTTGAAGCGTCATAGCAGACTTTTGTTCCTGTTCACGCTGGAGACGAATCTCCGCGACACAGCGTTCGGCACGCTTTCGACGAATAATGCATTGTAATCGAAGCGCCACGTTTATCGCTGCATCATGTCTTTTACGATAAGCGTTGCGGGCAAGTCGTCCACGAACGGAGCGCTGAATTCGAGTAGCCATTTCGTTTTGAGTCTTCACTGAGTGCCACTTTCTTCGGAATGAAGGTGATGATTGTTTTGCATTTTCCGCTTAAAAAGAGAAAATAGTTAGTCCTACACTTAAACGGGGACTTTCGTTGGCATAATTCATACCTGCTTTGCGCTCCATTTCAGCGAACTTTTTCGCTGCAGAGGCGAAACCCAGTCTTGTTTGGTCAACAGATGCCTTAATTTCCTCAATATTTGGCACTGCAATCGTCGTTTCCGTCAGATTGTTTGCACCATCTGTCACATCAAGTGAATGTACATTCGCACCAGCACGAGACGGAGAGTCATCAATCGATAGCTTTCGGCCTGAGTCAAAAGATGATTTTCGAAGAGCTTCAGTGGAGGCCTTTCGCTGCATTTCCTTAGCCTTCGACTCAGCTGTAATTTTCACTGTTAGAACTGCATCTGATTGGCAACCAACACGAAGCAGCAAACTTACCGAGGTGCTGCTGAAATTTCGCAACGGCTGCTAACGCCGCTGGACTTGGCTCTTTCTTTCGATTGAAGCGATCTGCAAAAGGGTAGCTTTTCGCTGCAATTACAGAAATGCGTCATTTGGATTGTTCCATAAGCACACAGGCGATCATATCATGCAGTATGTACCTGTTTGAGGTCTCGCGGGAGAAGAGTCAGTACTTTTTGGTACCATAAACCCATTCTTCATGACCATTTCATGCGAGAGGTCTTGCTTCGAAAACTGAAGAAGTGATGCTTTCGCCTTTTCCTCGGCTTCTTTTTCTGCAGCAGCCAGTTCACGGGCTCGAACATACGCTGGGTCATATTCAGGGGAGTCAAAGCTGTTCTTGCGGATCGATTCCATGGTCTGTTGAACTATATAAGGTTGCATGAGTCAGTGGTTGATGTTGCTCATTCCAGCAGAGAAGGTACTTACGTCGTTGTCGCTCCTCTTCATCTTTGCGCTTTTTCTCGTCTAAACGTTCTTCGAGAAAGGTCTTGCCTCCTGTATGATTCTGCCACGACGCCTTGGCATCGCGCTCTGCACAATAGATTACACTGTCAGCCACAGCTTCTGCAGAAGGGATGAATGCACTGTACACACACCTGCATTGCGATCCTCTTCCTTTTGCTTGAGCGTTTGACTGTAGACCTGATCGTGCTCGGTGGTGTATGTGGACGTCTTGGAGTACATCTCTCGCGACGCTTGAGCTGCGTCAATTGATCATGTGATCATGGTTAGTTTCTGCACTCTCTTTCGTAAACACAGCGGACGAGATTTGCACAATCGCTCACCAATGCGTCGATCTTCAGCCTCTCGCATCTTCTGGTCCTCGGCCGCCTGATCCATCATGGTCTTGGCAGTCGTGCCCGACTTGATCGCCTGCTGGGCTTCCTCCTCGGCTCTCTTTTCAGCCTCACGACGTTCGCGAAGGCGCTTCAGCACCGGATTCTCTGCGAATTCGGACGAACCTTTGGGAGTGTCCTTGGGCGTGGTATCTGCACAGCATCAGGCCATAGCAGAGGCTCATCAGCCATCGTGACTGCATAAGGATCTATCGTTGCTGGAACGTACCACGAGAGATCGTGCGCCGCGGGAACTTGGGCGTTGTATCCTTCTTCACGGGAGTGGTTTCCCCTTCGCTCGCGCCCTTGTTGAACATGGCGCGCAGGTTGCGCACACTGACGTGGCCCGTCGCCTCTTCTTGGTCTAATAGTGCACACACAGCGACATCGTCAGCAGTCGGCACTGAGGCCCCCCACGGCGAAGCCTGCATCTCCATCGACCCACCATTCATGGCTCTCAATCTGGAACAGTCCGCCTATGCGCAAGTGCTATGGAGACACTCCGAGGCGGGAGGGGTGATATCAACGAGTGAGCGCGCGCGCAATGGCGACTGACGCCAACTGGTGGGGCGGCTCATCCCCCGCCGTCCCCAGCGATTGTTTCAGCCAATCAGAACGCGAGAGGAGGGGACCAGAGAGAGACGGTTCGAGCCGATAATACCAGTTGGGCGCGTTTTAGCAAAAAGGGCGAATAATCTTTGGGTTCCTTTCCGTGGGAGACGACCCTCGGTGGTCGTTGGGGACAGGTGTACACCGCGGATTGCTATTGGAGAGGAGAGGAGAGGAGAGGAGAGGAGGAGGAGAGGAAGGTTCAGTCCATGGAGTGTACTGTACGCGCTGCTGACGACGCACATACAGTACGCTCACTAGGAATTGTACGTACAACTTTCGAATCTGTTGTGTGTCCATCCGCTTTTATATGGCGTTTTGTATAGAGAGACAAGGGAGAGGGAATCTTACAGTACAAATTACGAGCGGACAATTGTACGATCGCCATCAAGCAACAGTCAACAAATCTATGGGTGAGCCGCTCCCTGTCCAAACCGATCGCATTTTCCTTTTAGTGCGCCGCTTGGGGATCAAATGTAACCCCTGGGCCAACGTAAACAAGCCATCTGTGCCCATTCGCCCATTCATGGCCGCGATCTTCCCGTTCGCAGGTGACGAATACTGCTCTCGTTGGGCTCTCATAGACGAGCTGATGCGCTTGCTGCTCCGCTGCAGATCCGCTTCGGCGTTTGGAGAATGCTCTGTGGCGGATGCCGTCGTGTGAGCAGGTAAAATGCATTGGGCGGACCTCATTGCGACACTCATGGACTGACGCACTCGTGTGTCTTGGGGTTGGAATATTTCACGCTGCAGAACGCATGGGCCACAGCTGCGCAGCAACTGCAAGCGCTCTGGCAGCTGCATCCCAGAACGCATGCGCGCGTGTTGAAGAGCCGTACGTTGAGCTCCATCTCCTCTCACCTGTTAACGCGATCCTCAGACGTCCCATGTGGCTAAATGCCCTGCGATCTCACAGAAAAGAGCCTCCTCAAGTCTGTCGTAGGCAGCATCGTGGTCACGCTGGCCACCAGCTCCCAGGCATTGACGCTCGACCAACTGGTAAGCGACTGCGTCTGCCTTTCCACATTGGCCAGCGCTTTCATGCCTGTCGCATGTGCTTAGCTGGCTGCGATTTCACTGCTGCATGAGTTTGTTTCGGTCAGTCATGGCCAGCGCAGCTTCGCCCAAGCAGTGAGTCCTGTGTTTGCTTCGCCACACTTTGGTTCTTCTTCTGCTAACGCATTCATGGGACTGCCTATCAGCACAGTTAGGCGCGAGCGCTGTTGTCAGCACGAGCCAAAAGCGCTTCAGTATGTTCACGACCGGCTGGAAGTTATGTGCCCAGCTTCTCCACTTGCTCACGTTCGTAGCGCTTTCGTTGACCCTGGGGGTCGAAATTACGCTGCGATTGCTTGAACTGACTGTTCTCTTCCCCAACCCAGGCTTTCTTTCGCGTCGACCGAGTTCCTGGACGATCACTTGGATATCGCCGTCTTCGAGACTCTCATGGAGGAGTTCCATGGCGCTGGGTCCAGGGCTGATCCGGTGGAAAACGCGTCAGTGGTCTCGATCCGGACAGTTGCTTCGACCACCTCCAGTTTGCAGCGACTGTCGATGCCCAAGACCAATCCAGAGAACGACAACGCTGTCCACACTGTCAAACTCAAGACGCTAGAAGAGCATCGCTATGCGACTCGCTTTGAGCCAAAGCGTGTGACGCCTGCGACTTGGCGCAAGGCCAGGCAGGATGCAGACCAGCTCATGCACTCGGGAGACAAAGTTCAACTTGTTGAGGCGCTGTATCTGCTTCTGGAGATCATTTGGCTGTATCCGAGAGAGTGCAAGCTGGCGCCGATCTTTCTCAACGTAGGCTCAATTTACCTCGCTGTTGATCATCTTGATGAAGCAGCCAAAGCGTATCGGAACTGTCTGCGTCTTGATCCTGACTCATGGAAGGCGCGTTACAATCTAGGAATCGTTTTGTCTCGCTTGCAGGAGTTTGTAGACGCCAAGACCCAATTGGACATAGCGTTCAAGTCATGTCCACCCATGGAAGCCGACTCCATCAAAGTCATACTCGAAGAAATTGAGCGCATAGTGCAAGGCCAGAATAAACGCGCTCTGAAACCAAAAGCTAAGGATCGGATCTTCACATTGGAGTATCTGCAGTCGCTGCACCTGGTGGCAGCCACGCCCGAGTCGCTTAATCGAATCATGGCCCGGGAGGATCACACAAAAACCTACTTCAGTGGTGTCGACGGCCAACGCTCGCATTGGCTCTTTCATCCGGAAACTGGCTGGCGTGGAGCGATCGCGGGGCTTATCCATCGGGTTTATTGCAGGGCAAGTATGCAATCTATCGCAATTGAGGACGAGCTGCTTCGCATTGATCCTGCAACAACTGGTGCAATCTGCCTGGATGATTTTGCAGCGCTGGTATTGCGTGTAAGTCGAAGTACGATTTCCCCAGCTGAGTATCGAGACTTGGATCGCATTTTCACTAACAGGTACGGGAACAAAACCTCTGTAAACTCTATTTTGGCTCTGAAAGTGCGACTTGTACAGGCAAATCCTATATCGCTTCCTGGTTCCAAATGTCGAGACATGCGATGTCATCAACCACATGATACGTACCGGTGCTTTCCACGCTGGTCTTCATTGGCCATTGACGTGTAAACGTCTCAAACGAAGCGAGTCGAGTAGATCTGGGAACTTCTGGTTCTGGCTTGAGCTGCCCATGAATCAGTGGATAGCTCAAGTACCGTTTGTAGCAGCCGATGATATCCAACGAACTCAAACCGTGGAGCTGTTGCAGTCACTCGGTTGGTTTACTCCCATGACTTTTGCTCTGATAAAAACCCTTCCGGATCCGAACGAATTTCAAAGTCTGTCGTTCGCAGACCGCGGCATTCTCATATTCGAGTGCCATCGCGCTCAGAATTGCATTTTCAATGAGGCTGCAATGGTCGTCCAAATGTTTTTCCGCCGGAACCATCCTCTTCACAAAACAGTCCGCAAGAAAACGATTCAAGCTTTAAGCTCAGTAAACTCCGAGTTATATCCAACAACGGTGGACGACCTGCAGATTGATCTATCGCTTCGCTCCATGAGCGAGCATCAGATCGTGCGTGAGGTACTGGATCGTCTGGAGGACTTGGTCAACGAGGTCGTCGCAGCTCAACGCCTTGAGCGCAAAGCCTATGAAGACAAAATTCGGTGGCAGGAAATACCCGTACGCACAGAGACTCGACAACAAACAGTCATGGCAGCTGGACTATTAAAAACGGTCATGAAGCAGCGCGCACACCCACTTGAGCACACATATTCAATGTCAAAATAATACACGCCCATGGTAAGCATTGTAATAAGCAATCGAGAATAGTGTATCTACATTCGTATGATGAAACAGAGTGGTATTCGGATCATAGAATGTCAGCTTATCGATGTGCGATGGCTGTTGTTGAAGTGGCTGAGCCATCTTTGCCAGGATGAGCGATGATCGCAAAGATTCAAAGCAGCACAAGCTATATTGAATGTGCCTTATATCATCACACAGACTGCGGTTTATTCATCATCATCATCACTCGAATCGTCATCGTCATCTTCGCTGGAATCATCATCCGAGTCGTTCTCGGAGTCGTCATCCTCCTCGCCATCCAACTTCGAATCGGTTTCCTTCAGAGCAAGAGGGCTCTTCGATCCTTCCTTTGATGCGTCTTGTTGTGTCATCAGAGAGAACGGCGGTCGACGCAGGCAACGGCGCTTGTTAAACCATCTCCGCAGCTGGGTCATGTTCACGTCCACCGGCTGCTTGGTCTCATCTCGCAAAGGATCCGCATTCAACTGATCCAGGTATGCCTCCATTTCTTCCTGCGAGGGCTTGTACTTCTGCTGAAACCATCCTTCCAGCGCCATGACTTGCTTCATGGAGAACTTCATGGGGCGCAGCACCTTGCCCTTTTCACGCTTGGCACGCTGCTTCGCCGGCTTTGGAGCAGCCGCGACTTCTGGCTCAACTGGTGGCTCAGGTGGTGGGGAAGGGGGCGATGGAGTAGGTTCTACCACCTCGACTGGAGCTGGTGGAGCACGTGGCGGAGACGGAGGCGGCGGCGGGTTCGTCGGAGCAGCAGGCGCCGGGTCTTCCTTCATGGGCTCGTCTTCGTCCACGACCTCTTCTTCCAGAGCTGCGCGACGACTCATTCCCAAGCTCTCTAACAGCGCGATCGTCGACTTGCGGAGCAGAGTCGGCTTCTTGTATATCTTGAGGATTTGTTTCAGGTCTGATACAATGCCAGTCTGAATGCGCACTTCGCTTGGCACATCCATGGAGCGCAAGAGATCGACCACTTGCTGAATAGCGTTCGTATTGGTCGCCGTACGTGGAAGCGCGAGGAGACTGCGAACACGGTTCTGCAACGCCGCAACTTCAACGCGATTCGCCACTTTGACCATCATGGCGTCGTCCAGGTCGGATTCCTGAGTGCGCTGCCGCTTCACACGGCCGCCAGAGAGGGCAGCAGCTTGCTGGTCAGCGTACGTTGGCACCGTACGCGAGGCCGAGATGTAGGAATCCATGTTGCTTGGCCGCGTGAATGAGCTGACCATCGAGTCGTACATGGAGCTCTCCGCGCGCACTCGGTCCACTTCCTTCACGAGGTCGTTCGGATCCACGCTCGTGCGAAGATGCTCGATCCGCTTCTCGACACGGAGATCGATTTCCTCCTCAGCCGCCACGGGGTCATGGCCGGCCTCGATGGCCAGCTTCACGAAGCGTATGCGTTCTCGATGGCGACGTCGCTTGAACCAGTCGCGCACATGGGCGATGGTCAATCCACTGGGCTGGAAAGGATTGGCGTACGGTCGGTAGTTCAGGATGGTGCGCATCAGTGTGAGCTCGTCCGTGAGCGGACGTGGGTACGAGCAGTACCACTCTTGGAGCTTCTTCACTTGCAGTGGCGAATACAGACGCCCAAACGCCGAAGAGGTTCGGCCGCGTTCTTGCGAGATGGCCGTCGCAGTGGCAGCAGCAGCGCTCGCTTGGATCGCAGCGCCCAGCGCCTTGATGGCTCCTTCCTGCAGCGTGACCTTCGCGATCAAGTTCGCTTCGCCCTGCATACTCGTGGCCTGAATCATCTCGGCCAGCTCATGCAGTCGCTCCATGGATGCTTCGATCTTGAACAGCACACGATCCGTCTGGTCCTCAGCGATGTCGTCCACGTTGCCACCACGGAGCTTGAGGTTGGCCTGACCAGCCGAAGCCGCGATAGCCTTAGCATCGGCATTCTCCACGAGCGGCAGCATAGACAGAGCGATGCCACAGGCGCAATCCGAGTCCTGCTGGCCGTTCTTGCCCGTCTGCTTGCGCGAAGCCTCTCGCGCGTCCGACAGGTTCTTGAGCTCCAGCAGTACACTGTCGCAGCCGTTGATCAGCTGCGTCGTCTTGGCCACGATGGACTTGTTGTAAGTCTTGCCGGCTTCCAGACTCTCACGCACGAGCTTGTTCACCTACATCAACAGACAGATTCCGATTAGATTCAGCCTCAGCACGAGCGCACGATGGGTCCTGGTTGTACTGACGCACCATGTCCACAGCCGGATTCAGATCCACGTCCTGCCAGGGCGCGTACTCGGCCTGTTCCTCCTCCGAGTTCTCATGATCGCTCAGCCCATTGCGCTCGCCATCAGTCATGGAGGTCTCATTCCCAGGCGACGGCGCGATCGCCAGCGCCTCTCCGTTCTCCATGCGCTCGTCCGTTCCTTTCACAGGCGACGCGTCTTTCGTGGGCGATTCCTCGCATATAAACTCCATCTTCATCATGCTGCTCATGACTGGTACGTTCCGCTCGTTCCCCTGCGCGCCTGCCGACTCGGAGCACCTGTGCAGACAGCCAGCGACGTGAGCTTTCCCGTCAGACCCAGCAGCAGAGCGGCCGCGTCACGGGGGCCGCGCAATCGCACGCGCCCTCCAGCCGCCTGGCGTACCTCTCGGGATTGGCTGGCGACCGCTTCCTCTCTCGAATAATAGGCCGGCCGACCACATTCCGCCCCAAATGGCACAGCCCTATTGGGGATGGTCGGGGGAGTGCCATAAAACCTCGCCTCAAAACGGCCTCCATGAGGTTTTGCAAGGTGCCCCGAAGGTCGCTCGAATGGGTTGTTTGTCATTAGCAAACAGGAATGGCGCAGCTGGAGCAGGTCTGCGCGCTCGAGGGCCACCACGCGCGCGTGTGGCACGCGTCCTGGCGCCACGACGGCAACCTGCTGGCCTCGTGCAGCGGAGACCAGACCATCCGCATCTGGGCACCGGCCGTGCCTGGCGTGCAGGACGGCGCCTGGGAATGCATCGCGATCCTCGAAGATGCACAAGGACGAACGATTCGCGCATGTGAATGGTAAGATACGGCTGGCTGGCTGTAGCTGCATGCGTGCTGCAATGGCGCGTCTAACAATGGCGATTGGTGTTGCGTGAAGGTCGCCGGATGGACGGTTCCTGGCGTCCGTGAGCTTTGACGCCACGACCGTGATCTGGGCCAAGCAGGGCGACTCCTACGAAGTCGTGTCGTCGCTCGAAGGCCACGAGAGCGAGGTCAAGAGCGTGGCCTGGAGCCCGTCGGGGTCGTACCTGGCCACGTGCAGTCGCGACAAGAGCGTCTGGATCTGGGAAGCCGACCCGGAGACCGACTTTGAGTGCATCTCGGTGCTGCACGGACACACACAGGACGTCAAGTTTGTGGCGTGGCACCCGACTGAGGACCTGCTTGTCTCGGCCAGTTACGACGACACTGTGCGCATCTGGGCAGAGAATGATGGTGAGGCTATTGTCCTTACTGGGTTAGCTTTGTATGGTGCTCTGATGCCTTGTTTCTCTGCTTAGACGACTGGTACTGCAAGGAAACGCTGTCGGGCCACACGTCCACCGTGTGGGGTGTGGCAGCAGATCCTTTGGGCGATCGCATCGCCTCGGTCTCGGACGACAAGAGCGTGATCATCTGGCAGCGCCACGCCAACAGCAACGAGGTCGCTGCGGACGGCAGGTACGTCTATGCCTCTGCATGATCCGTTGATGATCAGCCAGTTCACCGTATTATGTGCTGATGCAGCCCCATCGAGTGGAAGCAGGCCGCTGCGGTCTCCGGCCTGCACGAGCGCACGGTCTTCAGCGTGGACTGGTCCAAGCAGGGCAACTTCCTCGTCACGGGCGCTTCGGACGACGCGATCCGCATTTTCCACGAGCGAGGCACGGCCAACAACTTTGAGCTCGTGCACACGCAGGTCCAAGCCCACACCAGCGACGTCAACTGCGTGCGCTGGAGTCCGTCGCTGTCTGCCGACGCAAAGTTCATGCTGCTGGTCTCTGCGGGCGACGACTCGTTGCTGCGCATCTGGAAGTTCACGCCTTCGGCCTAAGCCTGATAATACGAGCTCATGCATCTAGAGAGGTTTCTGTGGTCGTACCTAGTGCACGGACTGCTGTACTGCAGATGCGCAAACCGGAGTGACGAAGAAGATGGATCTGGAGCCGGAAGAGCTGCAGCATGAGCAGCGCTGGTCCAGCGTCAAGGCGGCGGACGCAGGCCGCTGGAGCCAGCACACGGACGAGCGGCTCGTGCAGCTGGTCATGAGCTCTACTGCCAGCGGAGAACGCTTCCCTGTGGGCGTCAACTGTACGTCGCAATGGAGAATGATGCATCATGGGATGGGTTTTGTGATCCGGTTGCTCTAATACGTAGGGCTGGATGTGGCTCGAGTGGTGGGGCATTCCCCAGTGGACTGCGTCAAGCGCTACGCGTTGCTGTATGCCGTTCGAGAGCAGCAGGATGGCAGTCATCAGTCTCCAAATGAGACCCTAGCAGTGGCTACTTACAGAGACGCCAACTTGGAGCAGACGCAGTTCTCGGGACTCAGTATCAGCAGCGACGAAGGCGGATCGCCACGTCGCGGCAGATCCTTCATCGACTACTGCTCGCCCATTCCGTCGCCGAAATTGGACGCCTTCGACACGTTCGAGGAGGAGTTCAGTGTTGGATCGCCCAAGTCTCCACCGCCGTTCGCAGCTCGTGAGGGCAAACCTTCAAGTCCGTTGCGATGGGAGAACCTGGCGAACGAGCCACCCATTGGGAATGGAGGCTCTCCCGTTGTGAGATCCCTGCGACGAATGCATACGCCCAGTGGCGCCTTTGGTATCGAAGAAGAGTCCAAGTCTCCTAATGCTGGTTCACGATCGCCCGATGGAGTGCGCTCCCCACGAATCATCCACGGGACTCAGGTATTTCACGTTGCATATTACATCTGCCCTTCTTTGGGAGCTAATTGGGATCTACACTTAGGACCACACGAGCCCCTTTGCGAAACCAGAATACGCAGCCAACATTCTCAACCATGCGTTCAAGGGAATGGGGATCGGATCACCCCCCGCTGTGACCTCGCCTCGAATGATCCGAACCATCTCCAACTCTGGTAAGCATGTCAAAATGACAGATTGGGATATTGTGACTCTCACGTCATACTCCTACCTGGCTACTAGAATATCCCTTCGTGAAGGACGACGACAGCAAGAATCCGTTTGCACCGACGGCAGCTCGTATTTCTGACAGCAACCCATTCGCAAACCAGCAGCAGCGGCCTACCAATCAGTCAATGACGTCCAATCTGAGCAGCGCGCAGATGTCGATGATGTCCAACATGTCGTCGTTCCATGGCGACAATCCGTTTTCTGGTGCGTCTTTCAACTGCTTGGTAACCCCTTGGAACATCCTTTCAGTGACAAATCCACTGCTCTATTTGCTCATTATTCAGGCTCTTTGACGCAATCGGCTCTCGAGGACGCATTCCTCGATATGGCTGGCTCTCGACTGGATGCTTCCAAGTAAGTGATCACCAAAAGCTGAACGACATCTTACTCTGCATGTATAGTTAAGGTACCACTCACCATCTTTTTCGGTTGTATGCTCGTAGTGTGCTGCTCAACAGTCGATTTTCCATGACCCAGTCTCGCCAGCGACTGGAACAGATCCAAGCGCAGAAGGAGCGAGAGTCTCACGGCCCACAGACCAAATAATATCGCTTCTTTTCCACCAACTTTCCGATATTTAACCCCACACATTTTTTGATTGGTGCGATGCTTGAAGACCCGGTATCGAATTTATAAAATCGAATATAGTATTTCACGCTGTTTGATTCCTTGGTGTATTTTCCACGAGAGAAAACTGGTACTGTAAATACACAGCAGCAGTGCGAGTGAGCTATAGTTGTATTTAGCACTTCGGGACGACAGCATAGGTCGGATTGGATGCAGCGATCTTCACAGCCACCTCCACCGAGAACTCAACCGAAATTTCACCCACAACAGATCCCGCCACGGTCGCCCCAGCAAGCTTAAGCCAGTTTTGATTTCTTTTGGCCTGCACAGCCACCTTTTGGGGAACTTTTCTTGCCATTTCAGCAGCAGCAGATCGCACATTCGATGCAGCAGCCAGTTAATCCGTATGCACCCATAAGGCGATGGTCTATGCAGGAAGGAGTCTTTGGTCAAATCGTGCTGCCTGCTCGGGATGAATCAAGACGTGTGTTTTGTATGATTGAACCAAGTATTTCGAGCACACGGGGCTTTCGGACTCTTCTGAATGCTTGAGGCTGTTTTGCCGAGAAGCTTTTTGGGATCAAATCGCATTTCTGGAGCAAAACCGATCAAACGTCCATCATTGTCTTGGGTAGTTGGCCCCCCTGGTTGTGGTAAATCTTGCACTGCATTTGCGTTTGCGATGTCACTTGACCGAGTGCTATGGAATATCGTATGGATTCATTACTCGAAGACCCGTCGATGCTTCAAGTGTGTCCGGTTTACCGGAATGACCAAAGAGTCTCTGACGTTTGCACCGAGTGGCGAACAATGTATTATGTGCTTTCCGATCTCGGCACCAACGATAACAAAACGTCGATTGTGTTTCTGGATGGATACATCAGCTCGGACTCGAACGCAGACGACGTGCGAACTGTCTGCCAAAATTGGCGAGAAAACGACGTTCTCCGGAATCGCTTTGTATCTGCGTGCTCGATGGTATCACTTGGAAAGAGTCACGACCAGATCTGTACATTACGGTCTATGATGCAAAAGGCCAACCTTGCATTGACCAAATCGAGTGGATGTCGTGGTCCTGGTCGCTAGAAGAATATCTGCAGGCAGTACAAGACGAAGAATTTTTCCAGTCTGTGAAAAGAATGCTTGGGGTGGACGTTGAACAGGAAGGCGATTATGATCGATTTGAACTAGTCAAGAGCAAGTTTGATGTTGCTGGCGGAAATGCGCGCTTTTTGTTCGGAAAGCCAACTGAAACTATCGTTTTTGTTTGGAAAGCCAACTGAAACTATCGCTTTTGTGCTTCAGAAAGCAATTCGTTCAGCTGACAACATATTCCCGTACACTCAAGGTTACCTTGGGATCTCATATCATGCTGTCATGAACCGGTTGCTCAACGTTGGCAGGGAAAAGAAACCTGGTATATTGAGTCGTTTCGTTGCAACAGAGCTTGCAATTCGCCAGGGTCCTGATCTCGTTGTGCAGTTCAAGAACTTGCTTGGTGCTGAAGTGAACCCGTCAATGGTTGGCCATTTGTTCGAGATGTGGTTTTTCGCTCACCTGAAGAAAGGAGGTGTGCCACGTTTAGAGCGTGATGACGATGAGCGCACGTTAGTGTGGACATCTGTGGGCATTTTACATTTGGATCCTTTGAAGATTAGATTGGATTTACCGCCTACAATATCCGTGTGGTTTCGACCGGTTGCCTGGAATGAATGCGAATGCAATGCGATCTACGTGGAAAGAGACCAAGGTCCAGTATCTAAGGCTAGCGTTGTTCGGTTTGTTCAACTTACTTGTGAGCAATCCTGCAACCCCAAACCATCTTTCATGCTCAAGTTCCTAAACGCATTGAAGAAGCTGGTCAACCTTTGCAATATTCCACTTGATCTTGATCTTGTTATTGCTACTTAGATCGGAGAGCCCAGTGCCTTGACGTACGAAAGGATTGACGACATTATCAAAGAACCCTTTATCCTGAAGCTCAAAACTTTCTAAAATTCCGACTGGAACTACAAAAACGAGCTCCATGCGCTCAATTTGAGGCTAAATTGGGATCCTATTCGTCCCACGTTTGACGTTGGGAGCGATTGTGCATTAGAATGACTGGTCAGTAGTTATTCCGAATCAAAGCCAATTGATGTTTGCTCTGACGTCAAGAAAAGAGTATTGTTCAGTGAGCACACTTTTCTACCAGAAGTACACACTCATAATCCAAAGCCAGCAAGCATACTTCATGCATTAACTCAATGTCCTGAAGTATGACTTAGATAGGTAGATCAACCCTTTGGTGCAACTTCATTTGCAGTGTCTTGTCTCTTTATGCGTTCGAGAATGCGTGGAGGTAGTTCCAGTCGGAATTATAGCAAGGGTTGGGCTCTCTGATTCAAGCAATGAGCAAGTGGAGTACCGGTATTAAAAAGGTTGGTTTACCGTGTTGATCCCGGTTGGGGCTGTTAGTTGAGATAACGTGTCTGCTTAGTGTGATATTTTTAATCCTAGCGAACTCACCTTTGCATAAATGCTAAAGAAATCAGTATCATCACTGACTTATATCCGTAGTTATTAGCTGTAGCTCCACAACGAAGCCATCAGCAGACTTAAATTCCCTTCAGCAACACTACAACACCATCGACATTATGTTTTCTTTCTGACAGCAATAAAAATGGAGTACGAGATGATAATTTTGGTAGGACCACACTAGTCCCTTTGCGAATCCAGAATATGCAGCCAACATTCTCAACCATCTCCAACTCTGGTGCACTTGTCACTTGCCTTTATGACTTCTTGGGATACTGCGACTCTCACACCATGCACTTGCGTGGCAAATAGAATACCCTTTCGTGACGCACGATATCCATTTGCACCGACGGCAGCTCTCATTTCTGACAGCGCAAACCAGCAGCAACAGGGTACGAATCAGTCAATGATGCCTAATCTGAGCTGCGCTGTACTTCAATGCTCCGCCAACCAGCTGATCCAAGTGAGAGTTCTCTCATAACCAGACCCACAATAAAACAGCAGATCTTTTAGCCAACGTAGCTATGGGAAGAAGATGCAGTGTACAGCTTGATCTATTGACGATGACACGCGACGATTTCCCAATTGCGGAAATTCAAGCACTCATTTCGATAGATTCAGCTCATTGACTCGGTAATTGGAGTCCAATTCGCACACATTAGGTGGACAGAAGTATCTAGCCGGAAGGGATTGAGTTCTTTCTTTTAAACATGAAAATTGAAATTAATCTGACCAACGCGCATATATCGACGATGTCTAACGTATCGTTCCGCGGCGACAATCAGCTTTCTGGTACATTGTTCAACTGCTTGACTCATGTATCAGGTTTTTATTGACGAGTTCGGTACTATTCACGCAGTTAGCGGTGGAGGACGCATTCCATCGATATGGATGGTTCTCGGCTGGATGATTCCAAGCAACGGCAATATCCTCTTTATGAGTCCTTTTCGAAGCGACCGACTTGTCCCCGAACCTCCTCGCAAAAAGTCTAAACACCGCTTTCTCGCAACTGTGTTCAGAAGTCGTATGCGAACGAGTGAATTAGCCAAAAAATCCGAAGCCGATTCAGATTTGCGTCACAGATGCGAGTCCGAGTTTTCGCTCTATGTGACTGAGACCACGCGTGTTGGATACGAAGAAGATCCGTTACTTTGGTGGAAGCTGAACAAAGAGAAATTTCCAGTACTAGCAGCGCTGGCTCGAAAATGGCTGGGTTGCATTGCCACGTCAGTTCCGTCTGAGCGTGCATTTTCAGCTAGTGGAAACGCAGTATTGATCAAACGCTGCTCTTTGGATGCAGACACCGTTCGCGACATCGTCTTTTTTGCGCAAAATCATAGTGGCTAAGAGAAACAAAAGAGTAAATATAGTTCTGTGAGTGGCTCAAGAGGCACAATTTTTGCAGCGAAGTAGATTATTCACTCATCATGTGCTGTCAACGACCGCAGCAGCATCCGCATGAAGATGCTGTGCTATCAAAAGACATTTGATATCCGTCTGCTCCACTGGTCTAACGCTCTTTGAACGTTCAGCAATTCTCGAAGAGACGGTCTTGCTACGCCGGTCAAGTCTTTGATGTAAGACTCGGTCGTTGTTACGGTCTACAAGAGCGTTAAGGACGCGTCCCAAGACATTTAAGAACGTGTGTTCATGATATCTACTTTTAGCCAATGACACAGCAATAAAGGGCTCGGAGCGTGGAGTTAAAAAAGGTAACATTTAACAATATCCAACTTTAACGTTATCTGAGAGTTACCTGCTTTAACGATGACGTTACGATCACTAACAGGTAGGCAGGGCTTCTTTTATTTTAGCGAATGATATCTCGAGAAAAAAATAGGCACTTTCTATTGGTTGAATTAGCGATCGGCACAAAACTGATCGCTCGCACGAAATTGATCGCTTGTTTACCTTAGCCAAAAGAGTGCGTTGCAATATGCAGGACACAGTCTCGACTACGTCTCGAGAAGCTTGGCTTATGCCTTGTTCTCGGCAGCATTGAGCTCCTGCTGAATGCGTCGGCGCTTGTTCTCCTCGCCTTCCTTGAACTTGGCGTAGCCGTACAGCATGCCGCCGACCATGCCGAAGGACACGTAGATGGCCGTGTCGGCGCTCAGGGACTCGCCCAGCAGCAGCACGCCGATGAACGTGGTCGGGATCTTGTTCAGGCCGCCGACCGTGGCGTAGGTCGTGGCCGAAGTCACCGAGACGCACCAGAAGGAGGCCAGGTTGAGGCCCACGCCCACGACGCCACTGGCGAACAGCAGCGCGTTGAAATTGAAGTTGGTCAGCAGCGGGTTGCTCCAGACCGTGAAGGCCTCGCCGTTGAGGATCATGGGCGGCGCCAGCAGCGGCAGCGAGATGAGGTTGTTGTAGAAGGCCATGCCGAACTTGGAGATCTTGAGCGAGGACTTGGACGTGGCGTAGCGCATGTACAGCACGTAGCCGGCCGTGGCCGCGCAGTTGAGGAACATCCAGAAGTAGCCCGTGAGCGTACTGGCCGTGGCGCGGCCGCCCACGTCGCTGTAGGACGACATGACGGCACCCATGAGCATCACGCCAAGACTGGCGATCACGAGCGTGCCCACTTTCTCGCCGAACAGGTGCCACTCGCCGAACACGATGATGATGTTGGTGATGTTCTTGAAGACCGTGACGATGTGGATCGGCAGGCCAGCCGTGGCCTGCGTGCTCGTGTAGAGCATGGCCACAAAGAAGAAGGTCACGGGCGCCCACTTCTTGGCGGTCTCCGAGTTGTACTTGTCGTACTGCACGATGCCGCGCCACTTGGCGACCTCGAGCACGAGCACGGCCACGGCGGCCTGCACGGCGACCACGAAGAACTTTTCCTGGAAGCCGAAGTAGGCGCGGCCCACGAGGTACCGGTTCGTGAGCACCATGATGTTGGACATGAGGCTGTACACCACGCACGAGATGATGGCCATGAGCAGCGAGCTCGCCACCTCCTTACGCGCCTTGCCGCTCATATCTGCTTGGGTCGCTTGGGAGGGAGGGATGACACGTCACTGCGCTTCGGTGCTACTGGGCGAATGAATTGGCTGCACCCCAACGGCTGAAACCTCTCCCTGCGGCTTGTATTCGAGGCACGTGCGGTACGTGTGACACGAAACTGGACATGGGGATTTCGAGTAAAATACCGGTAGTACCGGTATGTATCGATATTTGAGCGTGTGAAAAGCTGCGTTAGGATCAATGGCGACGCAGCTGGCGTTCTCTCGACGCGGGCCGCAGTTCTCACCTTCCTCTCCACGTAGCGACGAATCTGTGCAGTCAATTGCGTTTACCAATAGACCGCGCACAGATCCTGTAAACAGTAGCAGCCAATTCGCACTAGAAGCAGCGCGAGATGAGCCGCAAAGGCGACATGTGGCGTTCACGATCCCAGCCACGACGCCAGCAGCGCGGCAACCGATTGCAGTTCCTCGTCGCCAGCGTAAGAAATGGACCCCTCCAATAGCGGGCATCAAACCGAAGGCAACGAAGCCCATTCGACGGCCTGCATGGGACTCGGATGCGCGTCAGGGCCCATCGCTGTTTGACGCGACGCTGAAGAAGTCGGTTCTCTTCCAGCCCAGTGCACGAGAGAAACAAGCACTAGCAGAGCAGCGGAAGACGGCCCCACAGAAGAGATCAAGTCCTGCTCAGCCGACCAGAGCGCCTCGCTCTACCGAAGCAGAAAGGCCGAGGCCGATGCCAAGTGCGAAGCCTGTGAGATCAAGGTCTCAGCAACTGCAGAGGAGACGCCCAGAACAAGACTTTGTCAGACGAAACATCGAGCAGATCACTGGCCGAACGTATGCTCAGTACACGACGTCGCGTTCTCTTGATAGACGCGCCGTTCAGTCGCGAGGCAACGTGTTTGAACGCCTCTCGAGGCCTCAGATCGATCTGTCACTCGTTCGCCGCTATTCAGCAATCGCTTCAGTTAAGCCAGCAGAGCTGTCTCCTCTACGTATCAGGTCTCCAAGTCCCAAGCATGAAGAGGCTCGATTTTCTTCGTTGGTGAGCAGTCGTCAATCCCCCGTCATCACTCGTGCGTCGCCTCCGAGATCGAGTCCCAATCAGCACGAGGGCGATCTGAGCCCAAGGTCTTCACGTCGATCGAATTCCCCACTGAGGTCGCCATCTCCTACGCCGCTGGAGATACGAAAGCCCAGCATCCAGCACGAGCAAACGGTCGCAGCAAAAGTGTTTGATATGCTGGATGAGAAACAGAGAGGCCGCATTGGCGTGAACCAGATCCTTCACGGACTGCGCTTTCTCGAATTACCAGCCACACACAACCAGGTGAGTAGCTTTGTCAATTGATTGATGACCCAATCGCTTTTGTTTCTCACGTATGTCTCAGATTTCAGATTATGTCTACTTGATCCACGATGGTGCCCGCACTTCCATCGATCTGCGTGAGTGGGAGATTCTTGTAGGCACACTTGACGCTGCGTCGCAGCCTTCATCGATCGCTCCACCATCTCGGTCGCCTTCCAGAATGAGTAGTGCTTCGGCGAGATCTTCATACGTGACTTCACGTTCTCCCAACGACAGATCCCATTACGGAAGCGCGTTCTCTGGGTCACCAATGTCTACGAGACAACCTGCAGGACCGCGGTTTCCAAATGAGCAACCGCACCAGTTGGGGTTTCAGCAGATTCCCTCGCCTGTGTCTTCCAGCGAAGAAGAGGATCGGTACCTACAAGAAATTCAGGTTCTCACTACTGTAATGTCGGATCAAAACCACTGGAACAGCTCACTGATTTGTTACTTTCCACAGCGTCGTATCGACATGATGTTCCAGCAAGCCGAAGAGACTGCGGCGCTTCGATGGCAGCATGAACCTGGAAACAACCAAGTCGATGATGATGCTCATCCAGATCGGATCCTCAAGCGAGCATCCAGCGTTGTCTATAGTCTCAAGGTACGCAACTTTGCAGCTTATATCTGTTTTTCGGCGTCGAACAAAGCACTTTACTTGTGAATTTGTAATTGTATAGGCTTCTCTGTTTCCACTTGTTCAACAGGCAGAAGAAACTCTGAAAGAGATCCAGAAGAGACACGGAACTAGATTATCACTCTTTCTGTCTCCGAAGGATCTCACAACCATCGCGCAGAATTCCGATCTTCTCGCTAATGCGATTTTAGACGACATGCTGCTGGTACGTTGCTATCGTTAGTCGAATGCCAACGTATGAAAACCTAAATGATATGTGAATCTGCAGGATACAGTGCAGTTGCTGAATGATGAAGACCAAGCGCAATCCCAACATCAAATGCAATTGCATCAGAGTGACCAACTAGAGCGAATTCTCGATCGGATTACAGAGATGGAAGCTGAGGAAAACAAGCTTGTCCAGCAAGGCCTTGTGCTGGGCTTCTCCGTGATGAATCAACCACAACTTCATGCCTTACCGAAGAAATCAGAATCGGAAGTCACACCACCTAAGGCTTCGTCATTTGAACACCAAAGCGAGAGCAGCCAGGACCATTTGGTGCTACCACTGGACGTGGTCATGAACCTGGATATACCTACATCACTAGCAAAGGCCGTTCGATTCAGTGCTGATTTCGCCGTTGATCCTCAGCAAGAGAGCGAAACGATGGTGCTCAGTTTGATGCCCTTGCTGCAGGAATCTGTTGGTGGTGGAGAATGGGTCTCCACCTCAATCGTTCAGGGCCGAATTTACAACAGCATCGAAAAGGCAAGGCACAAATTCGAGCGACATCGACGGCTGGCAGAGGCGTCGCTGGCGGACACCGGCATGAACCAGACCGCTGTAATTGAGATGTAAGTGGTTATCCTTTTCCGCTCAGGTTGAAATCGGACTGCTAACAATGAGATATGCTGTCAAACAGACTGGAAGAGATGCTCACACAAGAATTAGTAGAAGACTGCGCGAGAGAGATCGAAGAAAGTGTCTGCTCTCTTTCAGATACGCTCGTGACCACGTTGGTGTGAATCAAATGTCCTTTGACTGTCAAGTGTCGTTTGTTTCCAGCTCAATCAACTTTCTGGTCCTTCTTCTGCAGCATCGAAGTCTGATCTGGCCGACAGGAGAAGTTCGTCCTCGGGAGGAGGCAGTCCACTCTCGGCAGAGAAGTTTGGGTCTGTGTAGTCGTACTTGTCGAACTGATTCAGATCGCTAGCATCACTTCTGTTCGACTGCATTCCGTCGACCGTAGCGTCTTCGTGAACTGCTTCGTCCTGGATCGCAGCAGTGGATTCTGCTGCAAAGGAAGTCTCTTCGTATGCTTCATCCTACATGAATTAGATATCTCTATGAAGCTACAAACCACCAACTCACGGTCTGATGTTCAGCTTTACCTCGTCATGAGCTGCTTCTGCATCTGGAGGATCCTCGTTTGTGGCGTCTGGCTCTGGAGTGGAGGCGTCCGGCTGTGGGTCTTCGTCCGTCTGTGGTGACGTAGACGCTTCTGGCTCATCTACATAATGCTCTTCAGCTCCGTCGGTCTCTGTGACGGGTTCTTGTGGTGTTTCAGTTTCCTCATCTCCGCGTGCGATCTCAATCGATACTTCCAGCTGCGCATCCTCTTCCGCCTGTCGTGGTGTTGGCTCTTCATGGTCATCTTCATACTGCTCATGCTCTTCAGCACCTTCAGCTTCCATAGCAGGCTCTTGTGGCGTAGGTGGCTCAGCTTCTGCAGTCTCCTCTTGGGTTTCTACCGAGAATGCTGGCTTTGGAGGTTCATCAGTTGGTCGCGGCGTAGGCACTTCGGGCTCATCGTCATGATACTCATGTTCTTCATCACCGTACGCATCCGCAGCAGGTTCCTGTGGTGGCGCCTGCTCAGCTACTGCAGCTTCCTCGTCTGGACGTGGAGTCTCAGTTGAGAATTCCAGCTCGTAGTCTGGTTGCTGCTCTGTCCCTTCCTCATAAGCGGCCGATTGCTCGATAGGGTCCTCCGCGTACGTTTGGTCCTCTGCGGCGAAGGACTGTTCATGGTCTGGCTCGTAAGAGTCCTCGTGGACATCGCCATCGTGATATTCTGCACCGATCGGAGGCGCATTGGTCTCCTCAGGAGCGACATCTTCGTATGTAGCCGCTGCTTCAACTGAGTTCTCATCTCCCGTGCTACGAGGATCTTCTTCTTGCGCTGGTGCGTTCTCAGCATCCACTAGTAGGTCCACTTGCTCCTCAGAGTACGCATGTTCCTCCTCATGCTCGTAGCTTTGAGCATTTGGCTCTTCCTGTGACTTCATTGCCAATTCATCCAGTTCATTCGCAGGCATTGACTGCTCTTGGTTCTCAAACTCTGCGGCATTCTCCTCATTGCCAACAGACAGTTCGCTTGCCTGCGCCTCATCTGGTGTCTGTTCATCAATTGGCATTGACTCTACCGGCATCTCCTTCTCACAAGCATCGCCAGCCTCAAGCGGTTCTGTTGAGGCTCTCGCTTGTTCCTCTTCAGCAACACCAGAAAAAACGTCTTCTTCAGCTTGAGCTTCATGGACAGCATCACTTGGAGCTTCCACCTCAGCCGAAGCCTCTTCATTGTTGGACGTCGGTGCTTCCTCCTCCTGAATCGGTTTGCTGCTGATTCCAAACTGCTGGGTCATCTGATCCATCGTGATCTCACCTGAAGCTCCAGCAGCAGCGAATCGCAGTATCCACGTCGTGAATTCGGCTTTGGAAATGCTCTGGGTCGAGCTCTTGTTGAGCTCTCGATACGCCTGGATGGTCACAGCTTCGAGCGCTTCGTCCGAAGGCACGGAGCCCACGCCAGAGATCGCGCAGAAGCCACGCGCGCAGCAGAGAAACACGATCGTCTGGTAGACAAGAGGAGAGACATCAGCCTTGGTTCAGGACAATGGGGAGTTTAACGCACCATTTCGTCCATGGAGATCTGCTCCGTGGCGTCAAAGTCCAAGGCGTCGAAGATCACTAAGCGTCAGGCCCAGTCAGTCAATGAGTCAATCTTTCAGTCAGTAAGTAGCGCTCACTTGCGGCCTTCTCCAGCGCTGGACCAGAGCACACGATACACACGCCGCAGATGAAGGCCAGCGCATTGACACTAGAATCAGCCCACGAACGTCAGAGCCCAGAGTCAAGGACGGATGTGGCACTCAGACGTACATGCCGTTGATGCTGCCAAAGGCCAAGATGATGGTCTCGGCCCACTCCTTGTCGTCCTGGATGAGCTCGCTCAGCGCCTGCGTGTCCAGCCCAAAGTCCAGGTCCTTGTCCTTGTAGTCCTGCAGCAGGCGTCTGGCCGCCTTGAGGTCCCCTACAGCCACCAGAGCGCTCTCAGTCTCGTCTCAGGCCTCAGTCAGAGCCACGAGGCCAGGCCTACAGCTCTGCATGCGCTGGAAGGGCGCGCTCAGCGGCGCCGGGCGACTCGCGCTCGTGCCCATGGCCTCAGGCGAATGATCTGCTCGAAAGGACGCGACGCGTTAAGTTCGGTTGTGTTGTTAAGTTCGCATTGGCCAATGTGGCGCCGCAATGATGGCGATGGAGACGGCGGGCGGAAGCGGCCGTGGTCGCAGTTCACGCAGGACGACGACGACGACTTCGAGCCTCGCGACGGTGCGTAGAAGTGTGTCTATTGTGTGGCTGTGTGGGCTCAGGCCTTCTCTCTTGACAGAGTCGAGCGCATTGCCACGCATGAGATCGGTCCCAGGGCCATTGCGCGACGTGCTGATCAAGCAGCAAAAGGCCGAGCTCTCCATGTAACCACTCAGTCTCATGGGCTCTTGCTATGGTCTGGTGGGTGAGTGACCATGTCTTGGTGGCTGTAGGGGCCAGGAAGGGCCCTCCAGCTCTGCTGGTGTACGTTTGAGTGGCAGCATGAGCATCAACAGCAGCGGCCACAGCGTCGTGGCCATCACGACAGTCTTCGATCAGGGCCCGTGGGTCTCCATGTGCGACTACATCGGCCTGGACACCGTCTCTGGGAAGCTCTACGGTGCGTCACGTCACGAGAACTGCATGAAGCCTAGGCCCAAGACTGATCTATGTCTGAGCAGGAGGCGTGAAGCTGAGTCGATTGCAGCACACGCTCTCGTCCATCGTGGAGGACGACAATGCGCTGCCCAAAGTGCCGCAGGTGGGAAGCGTATACTTACGAGAGCTCTGTCTCCAACTGACCCTGTCTGTCTCAGTTGCTTGTCGTGGTCAAGTCGCTGCGCTTCGTGGACGAAGAGATCGTGGCTGTCTTCCACGTACGTCTGTCTGTATCTGCATGTCCTCATTGCCGCCAAGCTCATAGCGCCAACGACGCATTACTACAGGACCCGACAGGCGAGATCCACGGCTACTTCCACCGCGACCTCGTGGAGCAGATCGGTCCTGCTTTAACTGTGGGTGTCGGTGTCGTGCTGCGGCACGTGTCGGTGTTCACGCCCTTCGCCAGCACCATCGGCGGCAGCTCCGAGAGCTATCTCAACATCATTCCTCGCAACCTGCAGCGTGTGTTCCTGCCCAAGGGCCATCCCGCGTCCTCCGAGACCATCGTGAGCGAGTTCCACGCTGAGCAAGACGAGCTGATCGCCAAGGAACTCGCTGCGGAGCAAGGCAACGACAAGAGATCGAACCCGACGGCGCAGAGCCGAAGTAACCCGCTCTTGCAGCAGAACACAGTGCGGCACACGTCCACGGAGCTGTCGTTCCTCTCACAGCGGCAGGTAGTGCACCGCAATCCGCCTGCGAGACCGCCACCGTCCATCGCGGAGGCTGTGCAGGCAGGAGCCGAAGACGGAGGCAAGAAGCGGAAGAAGAAGAAGAAAGACAAAGAGACTGCAGAGGCCAGCGGTCTCGGGCGATGGCAATGGAACAAGCTGCTTCAGAAGGACCCGAAACCCAGCAGCGACAGCGGCAGAAGCAGCACGCAGCCCACGGCTTCGTCATCCTCTTCCTCATCTCTGGCTCGTTTCAAGAACCTGCTTTCGCAACGCAATGCCAGGAGATTGTAAGTGATGTCTCATCTGATGCTGGATCAGAAGCCACTAACGGTTTGGAAATGGCAGGTCTAAAGACAGCGAGACAGGGGATGAGTCTACTAGTGAGCAGTCAAAGGCCCCTGCACGCGTGACGTTTGCATTGCCGCCTTCTCCACCAGCTCAACAAGCAGAGGAAGCGGAGCCAAATCCACAGCAAGACGATCAGCCAAAGCCCATGGAAAGCTCCACGTCTCTCATCAATAATAGTCCGAATGAGAGTGAGAACACCATCAAGGCCTCTACAGACACCACCACCAAGAGCAGCAAGGCGATTCCCATGGACATCAGCTTTGACGACGATGAAGACGACTGGTAAAAATGTCGGTCATTTCAGTAAATTAAGCCATTTTGAATCGTCTGGGAAGACAAAACCATAAATATAGAGCTACTATTTTGATAATTTCCAATAAATTGCTCTGGGTTACGAAAGCGTAACCCAGGCGAGACCAATTTGCAATCAGAAATGGTGTCGCTCAAGGAGCTGGACGAGAAGCTCCGGTCGGTGCAGGAGCAGACGGAGGAGGAGCAGGAGGACCTCCGCGAGGAGCAGCGCAAGCTCTTTGAGTTCGAAGAGACCTTTCTGCGTGACACGATCGTCGAGGGCAACGTGCTCACGGGCTGGGGCGACACCAAGAACGCGCCCATCCGGTTCCGCAATGCGCTGCTTCGGCGCCGGAAGCGCGAGCGCAATGGCGACGGCAATGGTGGCGCCACGCCGCCCAACGGCGCACAGATTGAGCTGTCGGCCGAAGAGCAGCTGAAGCTGGATCGCCACCGGCTGGCGTCATATTCCTCCGTCACGTCGCCCGCCGAGGTCATTTACGCCTCGCTCGCCACACGCAAACTGCCCACAGCGCCGAGCCACAAGAAGGTCAAGAAGGCGTCGTCGGTCTCATCCGGCTCCGGGTCGACGACGACGTCGCCCAGACAGCGTCTGTCGACTGGTAGTAAGAGCAATGGTGCGAAGCCAAGCAAGAAGTAACTAGTAGAAAAATGGAGATCGAGCTGTTGTTTTATATCTACGCTAAGTGTATATACCTATCGGCGTTGCTGCCGTGTGCTCACATGGTCCTTCTACTTCCCGATTCCAGCAGCGCAACTTGAGAGGCGAGCGACGAGGAGCTCCTGTTGCTTTGACGTGACTGCGCTGCCAAACGCTACGAATGCCACGGCTTCGACTGAGCATCCAAAGAGCGCAATGAAGATGGATTGCTTGTCTTGAAAGCGAGTCGAAGCATCATGGGCTTCTTAGCACGTGAAGAACATGAGAACTTCCACGCCAGCCACAAAAATCAGCGACAGCACACAGAACGTTGAAAGGCCGATGCCAAAGAGGAAGCAAACCGACGAGACCACCGAGTACGCGATGCTCATGGTCTTGAACGAGATGGCCCAGATGAGGTACATGACGATCAGACTCTTGATGGCGCCGTTGATGTCAGCGGCCGTGCCAATGTGATCAGGCACGTCCTCCGTGAAAGCCTTCAGGTAGATGCGGCGCAGAGCTAATCGGTTCTGGTTGCGGTTCTTCGCCGGGTCGTTCACGTATTCAGGAAGGAAGCGCACGAGGGTCTACACCAAAAGAAACACAGCTTAGATCAGCAAGATAAAACGGCAAACCAGCACAACAAAATGCATGACTCACGTGTCCAGGAAGACTCATGAGGCGACCGGGCGCCCACAGTTCGTAGGCGCCAAACACAATAGCCGGCACAACGTTCTTCTTGGTATCGTCGCGCAGGTAGAACGGGCCCTTCTTAAACTCTTGAAGCTGTTGAGGTAATAAATCCATTCACATTAGCATAAAAGCTTCAAACTCAACATCAATATGAAAAAGAATCGTACCAGGCCATCCTTGGAGCGCGTTCCTTCAGGCGAGATGCAAACAGAAGCGCCTTCTTCGTTCACAGCCGACGCCAACTCAGCAAGACTCTTCAAGGCCATCTTACTGTGCAAATGCCCAAAAATCCAAGTAAGCAGCTGACCATGTCATCATCAGAACAAAATTCAATTGCATACCGGTTGGATCGATCGATTGCAACGAAGCCAAAGCCCCAACGCGCACCCCATCCCAGAAAAGGAAGCATGAACAAGCTCTTCTTGGCAGCAAACTGTTGAACAACAACAAATTTAGTACCAGCGCAACCAATCTGATGGCAATTCAGAAGTCGATGCAACTTACGCGAAGTGCAATGGGTGAGGATCCGTTGACAATGAAACCATCAAGGTTCGAGGCATGGCTGCCATTGAGATGGAGCGCATGTGAGTACAAAGCCAAAGTAAAGCACAGAGTACCAATGCGTTACCTGAACATGCAGACCACGGAATCCTTGGCATCGCGAAGGTTTTCTTCGCCTTCCGCTTCGGGGTTCGTACCGGCTGCGAGGCACAACAGTTTGGCGGTTCCGGTCTGCAAGATATCATGTCGTCATCAGTTGCCAAGTCATTACGTCATAGGACATCGCAGGCATATTAGACCGTACCGAGACGAGTTCCAGCGGCAAACAGTGCTTGGGCCAGCCCATGCTGCGAAGCCACGGATGCAGCCAGCGCAGCGGCACGATCACGGAAACGGCGCTGAACCAACCGACCAGAACCCACATAAAGGTCGCAAAGCGGAGGATCATGGTCACGGTCTCGAATGGCGAATGGCTCGAAGGCACAACTTCGAGCTTGAGCTGCTTGCGGATTGCATCCAGCTTCTTGTTGGCGTCGATCATCTCGGAAGCAGTGAGCCACTCTTTCTCGATCTCATGTTCGTTCATAAGCTCTTCGAGCTCGATGCGCAGCACTTCGACATCATGGTACAGCAGGCGGCGCACTTGATTGCGCTTGGCCAGCGACACGTGGGTCTCCACGAGCTTGAGCGTCTCGGGCACACGGGCCTCGAGCTTGGCCAGTCGGTCCTCGAACTGTGCGTCCAGCAGCACCAGGGCCGGGGTCATCGTCATGCTGAGCGGTTCGATGATAGCCGCACAAAAGAAGGAATGGGTGGGGCGATGACCTCACACCTGACTGCAGAACAGGGAACCCACGAGGGAACGGACGGCGCGTCATCTCTCCAATTCTCCAGGTAGTGGTACCACTCCGACTGGTACCTTGTCATTTTTCCATGACCGTGACGATATCAGAAGGTGACGCACTCACACCAAGTCCACTTGCTGACTCCTTGAAAGGTGTTGACGTGACAGATTCCGCCACGTGCGTCTATGTGCGCAGCGCCAGCTTGAGCTGCGAGATCTCGTGCGTGAGAGCACGCAGTTGCTGCTCCAGCCGCGCCTTCTCCGTGCGTGAGCTCATGGTTTTGGAGCCAGCATACTCGATCTTGCTCAGTTGCGCTTCCGTCTGAGAACGAATATTCATCGTGAGCGCTTGATGGAATGCCATATTTTGATCCACTATGCTTACCTGCTCCTTGTCGACGTGGAGATGCATGAGTCGCTGTTCCAGGTGCCGTTTCTGGACCGTATCGCGAAGGAACGACTGCTTTTCAGTCGCAAACGGAGCGGAAATAGACGAATCAACAGACATGCGAAGCTGTTGCGGCTGTATCGCGGGGTCGTACGCTTGATGCTGCAGTAGATCGCCGATAGAACTGCTATGTGTGATCATATTACGACGTGCAAGCGCTGTAACAATGGCGAACAACAGATTACGCGCATGAGAATCATGATCCGTCCATACAGGCAAAGGAGTGAACCTCGTACCGTCTGCCTTGAACTGTTGCATATCAAGCGAGGGCTGACTGTACGGATAGCGAGATTCTCCAGCAGAGTGAAGAAATGACGGTGATCTGTCAGGCTGCTGGTGCACAATTGATCCTTGTGGTTGAGTCCGCTGCTGCCCAGCAAGAAAGTCTACGATAAGTGAGTCACAAGCATGATACTCGCACAACATGAACACCAAATGCGAGTCGATCACCTTTCAGCGTCGTTGCTCTGTCGGGTCTCTTCATCGCTTGAATATTTGGACCTGCTGACTGTCGTGATTCGACGTAAGGTTGAACTCCACGGGTCGATGGATCCACATAGCCAAGCGATCTTAAGTCTATCGAGCGATCTAGCGAAGACTGAACAATCGCAGGTTGCTGAAATGATGGAGTTCTTGCAGGCAAAGACTGTCGAACCGGATCGAACCGCTCATTTTGCTGGTAAAATTGTGTTTGAGGTGGTGGTGGAGGCGGCAGAAACGACGGTGAATGGGATTGCCGTGCGCTACGCAATTGATCCTCTAACTCTTGAACTTGTCTCTGAAGTAGTCGCACCTGTGCGCTATTATCTTGAGAGATTGGCGCTATCTTCTTTAACTGCAACTTGAGCGTTAGTTTGCATAATGAAAAAACTGTATACAATACTAATTGCGTACCTCAGCCTCCTTGACCTTTTGAGTTAGCTGCTGGTTTTCGTTTTGCAGTTGATCAATCTCTCGCAGTAGTACATCCTTTTCCGTGATGGATACTGTCTCTTTGGCCATCGAATTGAGCTGTTTTTGAGCTTTCCCTAAATCATACACAACTTGCAGATAATCCTTCGCGACACGCTCTTTATCGGCAATTGCTTGCTTTGCCTGCTGCTGATACATTTCGTTTGAGTCCTGCAAGCTACGAACTCTCGCTTCGACCGATGCTATTTCATCGGATCGTTGAGCAAGTGCATGCTCTGCTTGTTTCTCGTTTTCTAGTATTGCTGATTGCAAGCGACCAACTCGAAATTCCATCTCCGTTGCTTTGTCCTTCCAAGATGCTGCCTCCGTTTGCAAAGATCGAATCTAGGGACCCAACGCATCTCAATGACTCACTATACAGCCAAAAATCAAAAGCATAACGTTACCTCGACTTTTGCTTCTTGAAGTTCATGCGTAAGGCGCTCGATCTCAATCTTCTGCTCTGCATCAATGGAATGTTGGTCCGGTCGGTATGAATGCTGAGGTTCTGCCACTCTTGGAGGCGACCTTCCATTCTGCGCTAAGAACTCAATGAGTGACATGGGCGACGCTCGTTGCTGTGGCTGTTGTAGGAGCAGAGGCGGCTGAGCGAGGTGCGGGGATTCCTCTTGTTGCTGTTCCAAATTGATTTCAAAACCCGGTCGATCTTGTTGCATCGATGCCCACGGAGGTTGAAAGTCGTCTTGGGTACAATGAATCGCCCGCGGAGTGTCAAAATGCAGGCGAGACAGAGGTTCTTGTGCCGCCAAGAAGGCATGATCACTCGTACTTGTTGCATGTAGTGACCTCTCAGTAGTTCTAGATTCTCTTGGTAGTCCAAGACTGGATTGAACATCCGATTCCTCAAAAGAAACCATCTCGGAGGTGGATGGAAGCTCTCTCGACACCGCTTCAACTGCCATCGTCTCGTTCTGGTTGGTGTTCATTTTGAGCTCCTCACCAGCCCTAGAGGTGGTTTTCATGCGCTCTGCTGTATACAGAAGATCTCTTCCAGCAGGACGCTCCATAACAGGAGGCAAGCTATCGGTATCGGATGCATCTGCTCAGACATTCGCCATCAACTTCGGGTTCCACCAAAGCGTCTGCCATTCACCTACCGCTCACAGTCTCGCTGTGGTCGTCGGGGTCCCACGGAAGCGCATCTGGCTCCACAGGTGCCTCCGTAACCCACTGCGTGGTGTCCAGACTGCGCCACGAGAGCACGTCGTCATCCCGAGCCCAGGACTCCGTCTCCCACATGTTGCCCCAGCAATGCGCATTGAAGTCAAATGCGGACTGGACCCACTCTGTGTTCCACATTGTGGTCCAGACTGGAACATGTGAAACGATTGACCCAGAGGCACCGAACCGGCGTATGCGCGTGAAACGACCGATCCTAAATGTAACCAAGGCTGCCAGTCCGGAAGTGAAGCAGTCGAAGCAAAGAGACAGAGAGATAGAGCGATGTACGACGATGGCATGAGTGCGAGTGAGCTGCGCCAGCGATACGAGCGCGGCGGCTCCGTACGCGACTGCGACCTCAGCGCCGCGCAATTGCGGTCCAGATACGCAATACCCGGCAACAGTACGTTGTCCCGTGTGATAATGCTGATACTGAGTGAATATTGACGCATGGGGATCTGTTGTTGTTGTTGTGCGTTTGTAGCTTTCAAGGAGGACAAGTCGGGTTCCAACACCATGATGCTCGCTGGAGCGCTGGTCGTGCTGGCTCTGATGGGGGCTGCAGCCTACTTACTCACCCAGTAACCACGAAAGCAGATCGCACATCTATATAATAATCCAGAACCCATCCATTCGCATCAAGCTGCCTCTGCATGTGATCCTCTTTCTGCGGCTTTACGGGTTCAGGGTGTATTAGTGTGGTGCACATTAACCTAGGCGACCTGACATCTGACGTGCGTTCGGAAGCTACACATCGCATAGAGCGCATCATGGCCATCGGAGCTGTGGGCACAGGCGGCGGCCACTGGTCGCAGGCCAAGTGGACCTGGACCACGGCATTGGCGACGACCATGATGCTGACCATGGCCATGGGTATGATGCAGCTCAAGCGCCGACGACAGCTCGTGGGTCTGCTCGAGCAGCAGGAACAAGGCGGCCGATTGTTTCAACCAGGAGCCAGTAATGCCAGAAGAAATACATCTTCGGCAGCTGCTAATAGACGACCTGCTGCACAAAAGCAAGATTCTACAATCAATGCTCATGCAGAGCCACAAGAGGATGCGTTTGTGCTACCCACGGGGCTGCATGTGCGCCAGGGCCTGATCGACTACCTGTTTCTACCGTTTGCGACCGAAGTCGTGAGCTTCCTCGGCGGATTGCTGGTGATTTATCTGACTCAGATCGGACGCGTGTACTCGGCAGTCGGTGTGCTGGCGTTCCTGTTCATCTTCCGGTTGAAGAGCTTCATGTTCACGGCCTCATCGTTCCCCATTACGGAGAACACGCGGCTTCAGGTAAAGCTCAGGCAATCGAATCGTGAGCAATGCCGTAGACTGACGTAGCGTGTCTCCATTGAACTCACTATCGTAGCTGCTCAAGAGCCTCGATCGCGACACGCTGCACGAGATCCTGCGGGAAGACCTGCCACGTTGGGTCAAGTTCCCGGACGTCGAGAAGTGCGAGTGGATCAATTACGTGCTCGACACGCTGTGGCCGTACGTCAAGATCGCAGTCGCGCGCTCTGTGCGGGATGCGCTGACGCCTGTGCTCGAGTCGATCAAGCCCAAGCTGCTGATGACCGATTTGGGCTTCAGTGGCTTCGATCTCGGCACTTCCGCTCCAGTCATCAATGGCATCAAGACGCTGAAGAACCTGGAAGAGCAGGTCGTGCTGGAAGTGGATGTGCTCTTTGCCACGCGGAACACCGACATCGTGTTCACGTTTGGCAACCCAAAGTCCAGTATGAGCATGACCATCGAGCTGTCGGATGTACTGCTGCGTGGCACTCTGCGTATTGTGCTCAAGCCGCTCTTTCCTCGCTGGCCGACCTTCGGCGCGATCTCGGTCAGCTTCATCGAGAAGCCCGCGATCAATTTCCACGTCAAGGTGCTGCACGTGAATCTGATGGAAGTGCCCGCGCTGTCGTCGACCGTTCGTAGTGCGATACGATCGGCTGTCGAGTCCAAGCTGGTCTGGCCGAACAAACTGGTGATTCCGCTGGTGCAGGACCTGAGCAAGATCGAGATGGAGGCGCTTGCGGCCAACAAACCACTGGGAATGATCGCTGTCAAGAACTTGCGACTGAGCGGCGTGAACCCCGTGCATTTCATGTCGCGAATGACGGGTATGTACGGCTTCAACGTGCGTCTGAGCGTGGGCAATGAGGTCGTGGCCACTGATACGATCGAGAGCAAGGCCGCACATGACTTCGGCTCGCAGTCGTACTATCTCCTGGTGCTGGATCCCAAGACCCAGGACTTGAATCTGGCGCTTGACTACAAGGAGACGCTGCGCAATATCAAGGCCATCGACTCCAAGTGGATCCATCTCGACCACTTGGAGCCGAACGTGGAGACCCAGGAAGTCATGGCCTTTGGCCGCGACGGCGTCGGTCGCGCAGAGTTTGATCTCGCTTGGTATCCGTTCTCGAATCTGTCTATGACCCAACGACGCATGTCCCGCGAAGCTCCGCTGCCCTTGGAGATCGCCAGTATGGGCGCGATCTTCGTCAAGCTCGTCAAGTGCGAGAGCCTGGCGTCCATGGACTACAACGGATCGAGCGACCCGTACGTGATCTTCCACGTTGGCTCGCAAACCAAGAAGAGCTCCATCAAGAACCACAACCTGAACCCGGTAGGTGCCTGATCCTTCAGATGCAATCGTAGCTCTGCGTACTGATCACTAACTCTCTTCTCTCTCTTCATGGTAGATCTGGAACCCGCCGGAGCACTTTGAGATGATTGTGCCCAACCACCGCCACGACCAACTGGTCGTGATCGTCATGGACGCCGATTATCTCACGTCCGACGACGAGATCGGCCGCGTGGAGATCCCACTCGCCCAAGTCCAGCGTAACGCGCGCATGGCGTCCACCTGGCGTCTAGACAACGACAGCGGATCCATCACGTTGGAGCTGGAATGGAAGAGCTTCTAGGTCTCCATCTAGTCAGCTCTTTTTGCCCATAGACACGCGATAAAACCAGAAATGAGAGCGTCCAGAGTTTGCGCACTTGCATGATGAGCCGGCCGCATTGGGAGAATGCAAATCCTCATGTTCAGTCGCGGTCGAAGCCGCCAGATAGTGACCAAGGCCGATCCTGCGGAGCCATTGGCCAACTGGACATCCAAGTGAGCTGGTCGGTCAGGAATGCTGGTCAAGTCTCAAAACATATGGTATACACTGAAAATAATACATCCGGAAAATATCTGTTTCTGTGATGTGCATACTGTACGTGTATCCACTCATTGAGATATACGAATACGGATAATCGATATAGTCATCAGACGTATACCTGTTCTCTCTCCGCCCAGAACCCAAAGACAGTCAGTCAACGAACGGCCTCGCCACGTACAAGTCAAGAGCTCAAGCGCCATGAACTTCATCCTGTTCCTGTACCTCAACCTCATCCGCGGCCCGCGCATCATCGCGGAGCGCGAGGCCAAGGAGCAGGAGGCGCGCCGTCTGCAGGAGGAGGCCGACCGCGCCAGCGGCAAGCTGCCGACCGTGGCCAGCTGCAAGAAGTGCGATGTCGAGATCGATTTGACCAAGACACGCACGGACGCCGCCATGCCCAAGTGCGAAAAATGCCAGAAGCTCGAGATTGAGGAGCGCGCGACGGCCTTGGCCGAAGTCAAGGAAGAGTTCAAGATGACGCCGTTCCTCTACTGGCAGTCCTTCGTCATGCTCGTGGGCCTGGGCGTGTTCTTCCACCGCAACGTCATGGCGCTCTACTGAGTGAACTATCCACAAGCGAGAGACGATGCTGATGCTCATTCAATGGTAACCACAGCAAGAGCGTATGCAGAGAGAGAGAGAGAAGCAAGCCCTAGGCGGGGTCGTAGGTATATAAGTAATAGAGTTTTGATGGGTAACTAGTGGTCACCAGTCTGTGGCTTGTGCTGTACCACCAATACCAGTCAGTATGGTGGCATTAGCCAATCCTATGTTAAGTTCGCATTGATCTGGCTAAGTTCGGATGCGATGATTGGCAATTGAACTGTACCCAATCTGCAGTCGCGATGCCCAAGGACACGCGCAAGCAGCGCGGGCCATGGCGCTGGGAGAGCGAGCCGTTCACGCGCGGCATCGTGGAGCAGCTGCAGCAGGGCCAAGAGCTCGAGACGCGCGCGTTCCTGCGCCCGGTCTTCCGCTGGATGAAGCTGGGCATCCGCAAGAACGGCCAGAAGGACGACGAGGTCATCGAGAAGGCCTTTGCCTACGTGAACTGGATGGTGCAGCTCTCGAAATCGGGCGATACTGAGCGTGGCATCCCGTGCATGGATCAGCTGCAGCCCAATTACGCTCTCAACACCATTGTGACGTCCAGTCAGCGCGTGGGGAGCCTGCCAGAGGCCATGCGCGCCTTCCACCTCCTCATCAAGCACGGCTACGAGCCCGATGTCTTCACCTACACGGCGCTTATCGACGTCACAGTGCGCAATGGCGATGTGCTGGCCGCTATTCAGGTGCGTTCTGGGCTCTTAGTCTTTACGAGGGTGGCTACTTACTGGTTCTTCCATGTAAACCTAGCGATACCACGACATGCGGACGTCCAAGTCTCGCCCCAATATCGTGACGTACAACATCCTGATCCGAGCAGTGGGAGTCTCAGAGGTCGTGGATTCAAGCGAGTGCCTCGTCTTCCTCGCCAGCGCGCGTGAAGACGAAGCCTTTGACGACGTCTTGCTGCTGGAAGCGCTGGCCGTGTGCGCTCTGCGAAACGATCTGGCCACGGCAGCCAACGTCCTGAGCCAAATCCGTTCATGCGCGCCTAATCTGCACGACAGCGAGCAGCTCGTGCATGCAATCGCCCATATAGTTCAAGCACGCGAAGACCGTGACAGCGTTCTGGACGCGTGGCTGAACGAGAAGCTGATCACTCCAGTCGAGCGGGAACGCGCGTTGACCCCGAAGACGCTGCTTGTCAGCCAAGCAAGTGCGTTAGAACGCGATCTCGACATGAGAGAGATTACTCACGTTGTGCTTTGTTGGCGCAGCGTTCAAGGCACAAGGCTGCTTGGGTCGACAGACCACGGATTCCGTTCGTCAGGCTGTGGTGGACCACGATATCGCGCGCCTCATCGAACGCATGCTGAGTGGTGCCCCTGTTTCCACGTACGTCGTGGCTTGTACGAGTGAAGAGAAGTCGCTTCTCACGTTGTTTGCTCTCTTGAACATTGATCAGAAACGATTTCGAGACGCTCGTCCATCAATGTCGCAAGCGCAAGTGGAAAGACGAAGTGCGCAAGATCGTGGACGTCATGCGTGAGCTCTCGGAGACCGGCTGGACATCAAGCGAGAACGCTGAGATAGTGATCCAGCCACAGGAGCATCTGCGGCCGACCATCAAAACCTACGTCTCGATAGTCGACGCGTATCTGTGCTGTGAAGACGAAGCTATGGCGTGGGAAGCGTTTCTTGAAGTCGATCAATACCCCGAGCTCACCCGGGATCACCAACTGTATCGCAAGTACATCCGCGGCTGCTACTTGCTGACAGTGTGCAACCACATTCCCGAGATGCTGCAACACGCTCGAAAAGACCAAATGGCCTTCACGATTCGAATGTGCACGGAATTAGCTCGTATGTACGGCTTCGCTCCTTCGGATGGTGTCGACGTGGTACTGAACCAGCTACCGAGCTCGCCTTTGACTGCTGCCAAGGAGAAGATCCGGTTGTTCCTGGAAGAACTCGTCAAGTCCTGTGCGCTTAAACGCAACACCAGTGGAGCGAAAGAGACCATCAAGGCCATGCTTGCCAATGGATTCCGTCGCTCTGCTGCCACCGAAATGTCCATGTTCATCTGCTGCCTGCACCACGATCGGATCCCAGAGGCCACACAAATGCTGCAGAGTTTCCAGCAGGAAGATCTGATGCTGGATATCCCCATGTACGAGTCGCTGCTGCGCGAGATGTTTGTCAAGTACACGCGTCGTGGGCAAACGTTTGATGAATCGTCGTTCGCGGTCGCAATGCGAACGCTGTATTCCCGTCGCTCGCTATTCGATCAGGTTTTCAAAGAACGAAACGAGTTGGAAAGTTGGACAAAGAGCTCAGTTCCTCAAGACGTATCCGAACCGACTGAGAATGCTGACTCAACAAACAGCGTGGCGTTCGTGATGAAGTACTGGTGTGATCGTGAGACCTTACGCTGTGCCCCTCTGATGTACGCTCAGCACTTTGTGGAGATCATCACAACGATCCGGGATCGAGAATCCAAGCTCGCAGCCGAGGCCACGATCCGTGAAGCGCTTGTGCGCACTGAAGACCCAGTGCTGTTTAACCTTCGTGCTGCTGTCTCGCTTCGGTCGATGGGGCTGACGTTCCGAGGACAAGGCAAACTGGCTAAGCAGATGCTGGCTTTGCTTCCAAGCGAGTTCGAGATCACGCAGAAGCATCTGGACTACTGTGTAAGCCAATTCCACTGCCTGACGATGCACATCGTGAAGGAGCTGGACGATTACGCTGGCATCCACGTCTCGCACCGAGAGGAAATGCTCTCGTTCTGTGTGGGTGCTCTGGAGAACGACAACGTGGACAAGATCGTCGGCTACGTGGTCAACAAGCCAGAGCTGTACACTCTCGAGACAGTCGAGATTCTCGTCCCCAAGCTCGCTGAGCTGTTCGTGCTTCAGGGAGAGTCGACGGTACTGCAGTTTTTCAAGCCTGAAGTGGACGACTCGTTGACCATGAAGCGTATGTTCATTCGAGAGGTGATTGAAGTGGAGAGTTTGAGTGAAGAGGACCAGCCGCAGGGCTTCTCCAGCACCATCAAGGCCATCACGGAACTCAAGCTCGAGCACGAACAAGAGTTCATGTCGTTCCTGCTGCGGGCTCCACCCACGACCATCGAGATGCATCCAGAGCTCATGGATTCCATGGCGCAGGACAATAGCATCGACTATCTGCAGATTCCGGTGCCGGATGACCACGTCGTGGTTGTGGATAACGATGAATCCGTCGCACTTGCGTACGAGATTCTAATGAACGAGAACAACGACGCAGTTGGCATCGACGCTGAATGGCGACCGGATGCAGGCACCGGGTTTGTGCAGTCCAAGTGCTCGGTGCTGCAGCTCGCGTGTCAAGGCTACGCGTTCGTGTTCGACCTCATGGAACTGTCCATGAACGATCTCGAGGAGCTTTTCCGACATGTCTTCGCCTCTCGCAGCATCACGAAGCTCGGATTCGGTCTGGACGGCGACATCAAGCGCCTGCGCTGGTCTTTTCCCGATGCGCATTGCTTTGACGACTTCACCAACGTCTTGGACTTCTCCATCGACGACAAGCAGCGTCAAGACCACTCGATCAGCGATTATTCAACGATTAAGACTGCGACAGACAAGCACAAGCTCCGCCGTCGACAGAAGGGCCTCAGTGCCTACGCACAAGAAGTGCTGGGCCTGCCTTTGAACAAGCAGCAGCAGCGAAGCGACTGGGAGAGACGCCCATTGACCTCTTCACAGATCTCTTACGCCGCACTGGACGCGTACGTGCTGCTCATGATCCACCAGCAGCTTCAATTCCAAGGATAGAGCGCCTAGAGACAGAGGATTACAACCATAATGCATTGGGAGACGTTTGCTTACAACGCACGCGAGAGTCTTTTGATATCGAACATTGAAAGAGAACATGGCTTTTACAGCCAGAGAACCGAGACGCGGTCCGTGACCTTGATCTTGAGCTTGGACAGGTCGACATCGAGACGTTCCGTGGTCGCGTTGTACGAGAACGACGTGATGGGCGTGAACGCGTTCACGAGCACCACCTTGGGCTTCTTGCTCACACCCAACGCAGACAGTTTGCCGAACGTCTTGGACTTGGCACCGCTGTATCGGTTCTGGCTCACGCTGCTTGAGAACGTGGTGCCGATCAGGTTGGTGGACACCGCGAACTGCACGATCGTGGAGCGATCGACTCCGTTCAGGTCCTCTCCGTCGTCCAGGTAGAGCTGTCCCGAGGCCTTTCCGGAGCTGGTCAATGCCACGAGCACATCGAAAGGCAAAGCTTGAGCAGCCGTACTGGTGAGCGCAGCCTGGTGCAGCGGCAGGATCGAGCCTCCGCGGATGTGCACGGGCATATCGTAGAGCGAGACAGCAAACGTGGCGTCCTGGCCGGTGCTCACCAGCTTGCTCGAGTCAAACAGGCTGTACCAGGTGCCCGCAGGGAAGTAGCCCGTGACGGACGTTGCGCCCTGCGTGAGTACGGGCGTGACCAGCAGCACACTGCCCAGGAAGAACTGGTTGTCCACCACAGGCGACGTGTGGGTCGTCAGGTCCTGCGGGAACTCGTAGAACATGGCACGCGCGATGGGAGTGCCGGTCGTGTGCGCTTCGTAGCCCAGCGTGTACAAGTAAGGCAGCAGGCGGTAGCGCCAGCCGATGAACTTGCGGCCGACTTCAGCCACGGACGCCCAGACGTAGGTCTCCTGCGAATTGGCTTCCAGGTTGTTGTGGTTGCGAGCGAACGGGTAGAACGAGCCGAGCGCCGTCCAGCGAGCGCACAGCTCCTCGTTCGAGTTGCTGGAGAAGCCGCAGATGTCCGAGCCGACCATAGGGATGCCGTACAGACCGAAGTTGAGGATCGTCGGGATGGACCACTGGATGTCGTTCCAGGTCGCAGCGTTGTCGCCCGTCCAGTGAGCCACGTAGGCGCCGCTGCCTGGGAACGTGGACCGCGAGAGCACGAAGGCTCGCTTGGTGAGGATCTTCTCAAGCGCGTTGCTGGTCGCGATGCCTTCAGTCAGGCCGTACAGGTTGTGCGAGTCGTACTGACGGATGCCGCTGTGCTGGAGCGCGCTGGTCGAGATGGCCTTGTTGAAGATCGCGTCACGGGAGTTCACGTTGTTGATGGCGAACGGCGGGTGGTTGTACGCGTCGCTCTCGTCGTCCGTGCACTGCAGGCAGCAGGTCGTGATCTGGCTGATGGAGCCCGTGTTGGGGCACGTCACGTTGTCCTGACGCACGCAGGTCGTGCCGGGGCAGAAGTTGGCCAGCTCGTTCATGTCGATCCAGATGCCGTCGTACGCGATGTTGCCGTGCATGAGCGAGAGCTGCTCGGTCCAGTAGGACGCCGCTTGCGGGTGGAAGAAGTCCGGGAACACCGTCGGGCCCGGCCAGACCTGGCCCAAGTACGGCTTGCCCTGCGTGTCCTTGATGAACACATCCAGCGCCAGGCCGCGGGTGTAGGCGTAGTCCTCTTCGTCGTCCGGGATGCCCGGATCGATGATCGGCACGAACTTGCGGCCGCCAGCGTGGACGTCGGACAGGAAGGACTGCATGTCGGTCTTGGTGAAGTTCACCGGGTCCAGCGTGAAGTCGTGGTACGCGTCCATGTAGTCGATGTCGGCCCACATCACGTCCAGAGGGATCTTGTTCTCGATGTACTTATCCACGACCGTGCGAAGGTCGGCCACTGAGCGGTAGCCCCAGCGGCATTGGTGGAAGCCATAAGACCAGTACGGCTGCATCTTGGGTCGTCCGATCAGCGAAGTGTACTGGGACACGACCTTAGCCGGCGTGGGGCCAGCGAGCACGTGGAAGTCGAGGATGCCGCCGATAGTCTGGAAGACCACGAACGAGTCTTCTAGCGTGATGTCCATGCCGTTGCTGTTGAGCAGGAACACACCGTGGGCCTGGCCCTTGCCGTTCATGGCCAGATAGAACGGATGCGAGCCGTACAGGTTTACATTGGGCGAGTTCGAGCCTTGATCGCGGGCCCAGAGCGTGTGCTTGTCGCCAGAGTTCAGACGCATGTTGCTGTGCGTGGTCTCGCCCACGCCGTAGACGCTGATGTCGCTGCCCACGGCCGTCGCGATCTGCAGATACTGGTCCTTGACAGCCAGCGACAGCGCCGATGAGTCAAAGAGCACGTAGCCGTCCGACCGGCGCGTGATGCTGAACGTGAATGGATCGTTCGTGTACGCAAACACAAGCGATCCCTGCGAGCCAAACACGTTACGCTTGGCCTGGCCGTTGCCCAGAGCGCCCTTGCTGTACAGACTCGAGGGCACTTCCCATCGCGAGGCACTCTTGTCGGAGATCTTGACGCGCAGAGAGTCCTCCGCGATGGAGCTCACCTGCACCACGAGGTTCTTGATGTCGGCGCCGTAGGTCTCGGTCGCGTTGAGCGCGTTGACCGTTAGCTGCAGCTCGATGCTGCTGCTGGACTTGCTCACCTTGGTGACCTTGTAGCCGGCGTTGACCACGAAGTCCTGCGACGGCGCGGGCGTGGGCGTGTCCGTGATCTTGGTCACGACGGACCAGGTGCCGGCCGACGCGACCTTGTAGTTCTGGTTGTCGTTGTTGTCCCAGTTGCCGGCGCCGTCGTTGAACACGAACTCCAGCTGCGCCGCCTGCAGCTCGTACTGGAACCAGCCGTCGGCGGCGGAGAAGTTGGCGTACGTGCTCTTGTTCATGGGGAAGCCCGGCACGGCCGTCCAGCCGTCGCCTGCCGAGTAGTGGATGTTGGGCGCCGTCCAGACCTGGGTCTGGAACAGCATGCGCAGCGTGCCCGAACCGTCGTCGTCTGTCACGAGCGTCTGCGCATCACACTGGGCGCTATAGAGCGCTGCGAGCCCCAGCACAAGCAGCCAGGACGCACTCATGACCGAATGGATCTCTTGAGCTCTTGGACGCGATTGCGAAAGTGAACAGATCCTTGCATGTTGACAAGCATGGCGAGTGTACAAATACCAAAAGTAGATACCATTTTATTGCTACAGCAATACAGGATTCGTTAATCTTGAAGTCCGGTGCTGCATTGTTCCAAAAGCTGATATCAAATATTAGAACCATTAATTGACAGGTTATCCAGTGAACCGTGTTTTGGATATGAATGCTAAGCGCTTTGAGTAACCCTAGCCAATGCCCATCAATCGGATCTGGTTTCGCCAATAGAAGACTCGGATGGCGATGACAGGGCAAGCTTCAAGATGCCACTCCTGGCCACTGGATTCCTGCCGGAGCGTTGCATTGCGCAGAGCAACTCCCATCCATTGACGTAGCACCAGCCATCCGCTCGACCAGTCATGTGTATCCATCCTAGCGTACAGTAACTACAGTCCGCCGCATGACTCTGGGGATGGACTGCCAGCCGCAGGATACAGTTGGCCTTTGCACGGCCAAGCGACGCCGTTGAAGCTGATGGATTTATTTCCTAATTGATTTTCGAACGACGCCGAGCGCTACGCTGCTTCAAGCAGCATCGCGTTGACTGCCTTGTGCATGTACCCAACAACTCTCGAGACCTTTCTTTACGTTGAAGCCGATGCTCTGTGGTTCAGCGAACTGGACGCGCCCAGTGTGGCGTAAGCAATCGGTGATGAGCACAATTCACACTCGCTCCGCCACCACAACGACCAGCTCTCGCAGCTGCTTCAATGGTTTTATCAATCGTCTGCATATAGGCTTTGCAGCTCTTCCTTAAGCTCCTTGAAGCAGCGTAGAGCGACCGTGTGATCTCTGGCGACAGTACAGCAAGCTGGCGAATGTTCGAGGCCAATGTGTGTACTCTGGTGTCGTTCAGACCAGCGATGCAACATAAAGACGCTTGAGGCGGATCCAATGTTGTACGTAGTAGTCTAAATGTAATTGCACACGATTTCCTGGAGAGGTCATAAATATCAAATCTATCTGAGCTTAAAGCCAATTCAGCCTCTTTTTACAATGCCGGTGCTAAAGACTCGTTCTCTGGCTCTTGTCTCTCGCCAGCCATGCCGAGAACTCGCAGACGCATGTGCTCACCGCCACACACGACCAAATGATGCACTGGATGCGCACTCACAGCCGTCACCAGATCATCTGTGGGGATTCGAAAGCGATCTAACCGTTGAATTGATGGTCTCTGTCCTGAAGAAATGCGCTGGCTGAGTACAGTCGATGCACTCTGGTAGTCATTACCGCTCGCCTCCAAATCTCGTCGAATCGATGGCGTACGAGGCAGGTGCTGCAGATCGATCACGTTCAAATCCAACGCATCGAAGGCACCGGTGCAGAAGATCGACTGATCAAAGAGCAAAGTCCCCGTGCAGCGATGACAGCCTAGCCACGAGTCTCGGTTCAACCTCGTTGTCGAGGCATAGAGCGACGACGGCTCCAGATTCGGCGTCACGGCCACAGAGGCAGCTACGACGGGTTGTGGTCGCGGTATCATCGATTCTACAAGGTTTAAAAGCCCATCGTTTCAGTCAGCTGTCCAGTAATTCATGATAAGCAGCTCTGGCATTTCAAACCTTTGATGAACGTATGCAGTTTTATAATTCGGCCGTCGAGAAAGTCGACTACGACGACCCAGTCGTTGCGAAGCTGGCAGAGCACCTGGGTTTCTGCAAACGGAGCGATCTGGATGGACATCACAGCCGCGCCGCCTTGCGCTGATGCATATTCGGATGTCAAGTACGCTATCATTTCAATGTAGGCAAGAGTTCATGAGTCCATCAATGGATCAAGAGCAGAAAATGAATTGGGGGCTCACGTTTGATGATTTCCAAGACATGGAAAGAGGCAACTCGTCGAGGAACAGCTTTGAAGCCAAAGGCTGGAACGGACAGGTTTTTCACATCATACGTCTACAGAAACAAAGACGATCGATCATTAGACGCCTTTCTTTTCTAGGCTTTGACAGGATATAGTACCGCTAAGAAGCCTCCCTCTGTGCCGCACACAGCGTATTGGTTGTCTCGTGACAACACGATCGCGTTAATAGGCTGAGATCCGGTGGAAATACTCCAAATTGGTCGAGCTGGGGCACGAGGGTTCCATGACCGTAGCGAGCCATCCATGTCTCCAGCGATGATGCTATGGGGCCGCGTATTCCCAGTCGAGGGACCATTAGTAGGAAGAAAAACCAAGTCGTTGTATCCACTGGAAGGTCGACTCATGGTCTTGATCACGCGATGAGGTTTTGTAGGGAACTTTTGGAGGTTGAACAGATGAATCTCGTTCTTGTTGCCGTAGGAAACGGCGATTTCGTCCTGCAGAGTATTAGTGCCTGAGCTCCCAGGCTTTCTCTAGGCGGCTCCATATCAATACAGAAAGCCTACCTGATTGTATGGATTCCATCGAATGCGCTTGATCTCAAAGGACACAAAAATGGTGTGGATCTGGAGCAAAGTCAGCTTCGGGACCAGTTACAGAGTCGAAACAACGCCAAGTACTTACTGGTTCTAGCAGCTCATGCACTTCTCGTACTGGACGTTGAGCGGGAGCAGCAGCATTCATTCCAGCTTGTTCCTTTGGGTTATTCATGACTTGAACTCTCTATAGGAAAACATCCCAATGACCATCAAATGTCCAAGTGCAAAGTGAATTCTTTGGTCTGGGCCTTTACCTGAGCCAGATTCATGGTCCGGTGCGCGTACTCGTCAAAGTCGTACAGCGTGACGATCCCATTCGACGATCCTGCGACCAGCAGCACTCCTTGCGCATCAAACTCCATACAGCTCGTGTAGAATACGTCCGTATGCAGTCGTCCGGCCTGCTGCTGCCAGCGCATGGGCAGCTGGAGCTCCACCGGCAGCATTTGGAAATGCGTAAGCACCCAGCGCACAAGGTGCTGGCGCTGGCGCCTCTTGGATCTGCCCGCACATTCCCGCTGCTGAATCAGCCGTACGAGGTGGTTGGGATTCGCCTTTGCCGTCTGCCGCTTGGGTGGTGCGCTCTTGGTCTCGACCACGTCTTCCTCGCTCTCGTCGTCAATGGTCTCGACCACGTGCTTCTCCTGCGCAGATCTGTCCTCAGCAGAAGAGACCGGAGACGTCCTGACGCTCGGGTGGTCCTCCAGACGCGGAGCCTTGCGCTGGAAGAAGGCCGTGAGTGGCACCTGCGTCGTCGTCGTCTTGCTCTTGACCCGCTTCATGCCCAATGGCTTTCGCGCCAAAATAAGATCATGGTACAGTGTACCACTATTTGATAGGCATGCAAGTGACGCCATGAAGGCTGTCAGCCGTCTACTCTAGAGCGTGGCTTTGTGCGTATACTTCCATTCAGTCAGCTTCACAGTCTGAATGGCTACAGCGTCATATGAAAGCACTGAGCTTGGGCCACCATAAGATACCATGACGACTCTTCCAGTGCGCTGACCGGTCGCTTCGTGTGGCCATTGACGCTTCTCTACTCTCTCTATCTAAGATGTCGAAGGACGTGAACGTCAAAGTGGCCGTGCGCTGTCGGCCCATGAACGCCCGCGAGACTCAGCTGCGCTCTCAGTGCGTCGTGCGGCTGATCGACGGCTGCACAGTGGTGATGACCAATCCGAGCATGCAGGAAGATCCCAGCGGCTCCTCCGTCCTTCCAAGTGCCGATTCTACTGCCGATGGAGTCGGCAATAGCACTGGTGTTCGCCAGTTCACGTTTGACTTCGCCTACTCCATGGACAGCACGCAGGCCCAAGTCTACGACGACGTCGCTCGGCCGCTCGTGGACCAGGCTCTGCAAGGCTACAACGGCACGATCTTCGCCTATGGCCAGACCGGCTCGGGCAAGACGCACACCATGATGGGCTCCGGAGACGACCCTGGCATCGTGCCGCTCATGAACGCCGATCTGTTCCGCCGCATCGACGCAGCCCAGCGAGAAGACCCCCAGCTTAAGTTTCTGGTCACCGTCTCGTTCCTCGAGATCTACAACGAAGTCATCAAGGACCTGCTCAACCCGTCAGACAAGCTGCTCAAGATCCGCGAGCACCCGGACATGGGCATCTACGTGGAGCAGCTGGCCGAGCTGGTCGTGAAGGAGCCAGGCGACGTGCTCCGCCTGCTGGAACAGGGCAACAAGGTGCGGCAGGTGGCAGCCACGCAGATGAACGAGCGCAGCTCGCGGTCGCACAGCTGCTTCACCATCAAGCTCGCGTCCAAGAGAACGCAGGAGCTGATCAACGGCGTTCAGAAGGAGACGAGTATGACGGCCAAGATTAACCTCGTGGATCTGGCTGGTTCCGAGCGCGCGTCCAAGACCGGAGCCACTGGCGATCGTCTGAAGGAAGGCGCGGCCATCAACAAGAGTCTCAGTGCTCTGGGCAATGTGATCAACATGCTCGCGACCGACAAGTCCAAGCGCGGGAAGACGCACGTTCCCTACCGCGACTCGAAGCTCACGCGGCTGCTGCAGGAGTCGCTCGGCGGAAACTCGCTAACAGTCATGATCGCTGCCATCTCTCCGGCCGACGACAACTTTGATGAGAGCGTGAGCACGCTCGTGTACGCGAATCGAGCCAAGTCGATCAAGAACGCCACCAAGAAGAACGAAGACATCAACGAGCGCCTCATCCGAGAGCTGCGTGAGGAGATCGAGAAGCTGCGGCAAATGGTGCGACCCACGTCATCGTCTTCCTCTCGGCTTGATTCCTCCTCCACCTTAAGCGGATCTGGAGAGCCGAGCAGCGACGTCATGAGCAAGATGGAAGAGACGATCGCGAATCTCGAGCGAGCCAAGCAGCAGTCCTGGGAAGAGAAGCAGCGACTGACCGAGATGTACGAGCAGGAGCGACTCAACAGTCTCGTGAACGAAAAGAAGATCCTCGGCTTCATGCAGACAGTCAAGCAGGAGAAGATGGACATTGTGAAGAAGATCAAGACGCTGCAGCAGCGCAAGGTCTCTGTCTCCAAGCAGATGCGGGCTCGCAAGCAGAGTTACGCACAAAGCAAGAGCAAGCTTCAGTTGGACGTCCAGAAGTTCCAGGAGCAGACCAAGCTTCCAATGCCGGAAAAGCAGCAACTGATGACCATGATCGAGGCCACTAAGGCGATCGTGCTCGCCGATCGCGATGCTTTGGCTCGCTTGAAAGAAGAGCTAAACGTTTGTGAGCAAGAGCTTGTGGAGGAGCAGGCTGAGATGGCCGCCAAGAGCGCGCTGCTGGAAGAAGACGAGACGTTGCGGCGCGCGATCCAGGAAGACGAACGAGAGAAGATGCAACAGGAGCGAGCATTGTATCTGGAGCAGGCACTGGAGGAAGAGCGCAAGCAGTTCCAGCTCCTCGCGGAAGAAGACAAGCAGCGACTTCAACTCGCTTTGGAGGCTACTGTGGACAAGGAGAAGAAGCTGGCGGAGGAGGTGGAGACTCAGCGCAATCGAGCGCTTTATTTCCAGCAGCAATTGCATGCGGTGCAGCTGCAGCACAGCGAGTGGAAGCTGGACATGAAACTGGCTTTGACGACAACATTGGAGAATCTCAAACAGGAGTTCGCTCGGGAAAAGCAAGAGATGGACACCAAATACGCCTACGCTATGCAGCTTTTGAGGGTCGCCAGAGACGACATCATTGCTCTGCAAGCTGACAATGCGGATCTGGAGGCCAAGCTAAGACGAGAGATTTTGTGGGATAAAACTTGGTAAGATACTCCGTTGCCTGCGTCCAGCACTCACGCGTCGTCATTCTTGGCGCTCGAGCTCATGACGTAATCTCTTTCTCCAGTTCGCAAAGGTAGTAGAGCAGCGAATACTAATTGATGTCTTCCAGATTGATTGGCATTCTCTCAGCGTGAAGCGAGATCCGCTAACGCAATTCGTAACCTGTCAATCAATACGATGCGAAGCTCGGACTATCATAGTTAAACGTGCACGCTGGGGAGCATGAGTCATTCCTCTGAGACGACCACAAGAACGACGAAGCGGTGCTCTTCCAGCGTCAGAGAACTCTTGCGACGCGCCAAGCGGTCGATTGTATGCGGTCCAAATGAGCGAAGTCTCTCGAGCGTGAACCCTCCGTCGCTTGTGGATGGCGTGGACCTGTCGAACCTCTTGCAGAGCAACTGGCGGCATCTCAGCACGAGCACATGGACGTCCTGGAACGATCACTTCAATCGGCTCAAGTTCTACATCTACGCCGGTCGGAACAGCAACGATGGCGACCGACGCGTGGGCTTTTGCTTGACAAGACGGGGTCGCGAAGACGTAGTCGGCAGTGGCGGTTTGTGGCTCTGCATTGACACAGTCACGACGAAGCAGGCGTGGTTGGCTGGTCTGCGTCCGGGCGACTGCCTGGAGTCGGTCAATGGCGTGCATATGAATGGAAGCAGCCCGGAGCAAGCCATGCGCACAATTCTCACTGGCTCATCACCTTGTGTCTGTCGCTTTGTATCGCTTCAGAATGGTATGCAATGCCAGCTCGATCGGTTCAACCTCACGCTGCGGTACGACAAACTCGGAGTGAGTTTCCTCGGCGACGGAGCAGAAGGAGTCCCAATTGTGGTCCACGTAGCATCTCATACACCTGCGAGTCTGGCCGGAGTGTCTGCAGGCAACGTTCTTGTGGGCGTGAATGACATGGACGCAGTGGCGCTGGGATTCCATCGGGCCATGGCCTATCTCAAGACGGCACCCCGACCCATGACGCTCACGTTCCAGCGGGTTACCAACAGGCTGCAAATGCAAGTTGATCAAGACGTCATCGACATTAAACAGCCACAGCACACTGCAGCAGAGTATGCGCGCCAGACTGAGCTTCGAAGATCGATGAGGCAGTCGATGCTAGTCACGCAATTGGTAGACGAGACTTCGATCAGTGAGCAAATGGAAGACGAAGAGGATCTGGATGACGTTCCGCATGAACCAGAACCTGAAGAGGACGAGGTCGTGATCATCTGGCGACATGGACCGCTTGGCTTGACGCTCTTTGAAGACCCGATCTCGGGGTTGCCGCTTGTGAACCGATTGACGGGGAGAGGAACTGCCATTGGCATTGATCGGATTCAGCACGGAGACCATCTTGAGGTCGTCAATGGGAAACCTACTGAAGGAACTCCATTCAAGCAGTTGTGCATGAGCTTAACGAGCGCCGAGAAGCCAGTGATTTTGACGTTCAAGCGCGTGAAAACGACTGCGCTCTTTCCTGAGAGATCGTCCAACGACCAACTGCGTCGTTCACAAGCGCACCTTCGTCAGTCGACTTCATTTGATCACGACCGCTCATCAGCAGCCAATACGCTTGAGACGAATGAATACGAAGTCTCATGGACGACTGCGAGGCTTGGGCTCGTGTTCAGTCTGCGTGAACTGCCGAGTTCCAGTGCCACAAAGGGCACCAATGCAAGTTGCGAGACCTTCATCAAGCACATTCGCCCGGATTGCTCATTGGATTTGCAAGAGGTTGCCGAGGGTGATACACTTCTCTCGATCAACAACGTGTCAGCGACTGACGTACTTCTGGACGACGTGCGCTTGCTCTTCCAACTCGCTGTCAAGCCCGCAGTGCTCCGCTTCCGTCGAGAGCAGGCAGCTACTGTCGCTGCTAGCCCACTCCATCGAATGTCGTTCGTGTCGATGCCCTTGAGCCTGTCCGAGGTCGAGTCTTTAGACGAACAGGTCGAAAGCTCTGCATCACCTGCACTGTCGTTCACTGTCGAGTGGAAAATGGACGAGCAGCTTGGCGTCACGTTTGCCCACTATCAGGATGGAGACCGAGGCAACGCTGTCGTGGTCTACGTCTCGAGAGTCCACGCCAATCGTTCTGCTAATGCACAGTCAATCGCTGTTGGAGACCAATTGGTGAGTATTAACGGAGAAAGATTGCATCCTGGCCAGAGCTTTCGGGATACGATGCATGAGCTGGCAATGCGATCCAAGATTCTATTGCTGGGCTTTGAGCGTCCCATGATCGAGCAAACTTCGGTCTCAGGCACCGAACAGTAAGAATGTAAGCGCAGGGTCTAAGTGTTGCACATAAATTCATTTCATTTACGTTAGTTTTGCTTTAATACTGCTGCTCCTCCACTTCCTGTGGGGTTCTGTGCATTCAGATAGCCAACCGACCGATCGACAAACTCAACTACACGCAATTCCTAGCACCTGGAAGCTGCTCAGGAAAAATAAATATCCGTTGGACTTCTTCTACCCAACGAGATTACCACGACGGAGCAGCTCGGCCTTCCGCGTTCCAATGGAACAAGATCACGTCCTCCTTGAGCTTGACGAGATCGTTATTGCACCGTGCTAGTGTGTGCACCGCGATACTGTTGTCCTTGACCTCGCTTCGGATCAAGCGCTGCATCTTGGAGATATCCACGGCTGTGATGGCTGAGATATCACCCACAGGGACAAACACAACTTCGGTCGTCGCACTTTCGCGAGCTTCCTGGTAGAATCCAAGCAGGTTCATCGCGGCATCAAACGCTGGAAAGCCAATGGCGTTGCTCGAGTCGACTGTGACCATGACAGCTAGAACGTAAAACACCTGCATTTCGATGGCGTTCGTGACGTTTTGCTGGCCGCCCATGTTCTGGTAGAAGACCGAATCAGTGTTATCTTGGTCATCGAGCGAGCGCATGAAATCCGAAAGACCACCGGAATTGCCACGGAACAGACCAGGAGGGCCATCCATTCCGTTCATCATGTCGGTCAGTCCGCGAGACAATGCTGGCGGAGCAGTGGACATCGTAGACGCCATGGAGAACTGGCCAGCGGACGACGTCGCCATACCAGAGCTCATCATCATCCCTGCAGACATCATTTGCGCAGTCGGGTGGTTGTCGTCGCCAAGTCCACCGCCCATGTGCTGAGGGCTCACTAGAGAAGGAGATCCATGCGTGTGCGTGGTCGGGGATCCCTGCATATCGCTCATCTGTTTCATTCCTTTCTGGGCTGCCTGTGCGGCCATCATGGCTGGGAAGCGTTCGATTGACTTGAGCACATAATCCAAATGGCCCATGGTGTCGGTAGCGTACGTCAGAAGCAGGTTTGCAATCAGGCACTTGGTGTCGTGTTGAGCTGTCTCGTAAGTCATGACATCCTTGTATCGCCAGCATGCAGGGCATCGATAGATGGGACGCTCTGGATCGGCTGTTCCGTCGCTTTTGCTTTCATATCCGACTGTTTGCCACTCCAACTGATGCAGGCCATTCACTACAGCGCCCGTCCATCCGAGCACGTTTTCCATGGCTCCTGTAAGCGGATTCGAAGGAGCACTGATGCTGTCCACTTGGTCAGCTGGAGAACCTGTTCGCATCTTCTTCCGACGATCGTCAGAGGTGAATGCACCGCCAAAGGCGCCAAGAGACACTTCGTTCTCAGGGTTGGACGACGGCGAAGAGGTTGTCGACGCTGGGTTGGAGGCGCCTGTGATGATGTGGTGCGTGATCTGGGCCGGCGGGTTCTTCAGTGGACGACGCTTATTCCGCTTGGATCGCACCGAGATCGTGGAGCTCAGATCGTAGGCCACATCAAAGTTCATGGGCGACTGCGCTGTATCAGCTTCGACTTTCAGTCGAAAGGCCTGTCCCTGGTGGTTCTTGGACACGTCCTCAATGCGCAATTTCAGCAGCGCCTTGCCAGAGGCATCGATCGTTCGCTGGCAATCCGGCGACATCTTGAGAATGTCCTGCTTGAGTACCGGGTGCTCGTTTTCATAGAGCAGAGTGACCCGAAGAGGCACCGGGCGGTTTCCCACGCGCTCGTTCTTCTCGTTCACAAGGAAGATGGGAAGCGTCATGCACTTGTCACGGCCGCCTTCGTCCTTGTACCACAAGTCTGGCAGGTTCTCCTGGATCAGCAGCCGGTGCTGGATGACTGTCATTTCGGTCGTCACTGCTGGAATCACGTTGAAGTCTGCGTATCAAGAGTAGCACGTCCGTTAGCACCCTCAATTGCCATCCAACGATCAGTGAGCTATTCACTAACCAAGCTTGGTCGCGGCTGAGATGTGAAGCACGAATTTGCGGTTGCCGAGGCCCATGGAGCACTCGGAGATGCGCACACGCAGCTTGCAGATGCCGTCGCCGTTCATGACCGGCTTGGTGTTGGGGTCAATGTGCAGGATGTTCTTTTCCACGGGCGTCATCTTTTCGGCCGAGTACAGCTCCACATTTAAGGGCACATTGATGCTAACATACAGAGAGTCATTCCAGTGTGAGCCATTAGCAACAGAGAATGAGCGCGCGCGTCAACGGCTTCGTACCCAGCTTTGAGATGGTCGGCCGCATCCACGAGGTAGACTGTGATCTCAAACGGATGGTCTCGGAACGGGAACTTTGGCGGCTGCGGCTGGATCTTCAGGCGCAACTACAGGTCATATGCATGAATGAACGATGAGTCTATTGCATGATTGGATGCAGCCAAGTCAAGGCAGCAACGCACCCGCTCGGAGAAGCTTTCGACATCGTTCTCGAGCAGATTCACGGAGCTCGTGGCCATTGCATTGGCGCCGAGCGCTCCCGGAGGATAAGTGTCGGTCATCAGCATCGAGCTGCTGGCTGCGTGTCAACTTGCCAAAGCGGAACTGAGGAAGCGGGGAAGGCGCGTAGAACGTACTCGATAAATCGAACGTCTTAGTCGCTTGTAGAGAGAGGAATGCAATGGCGCGATCTTATTCGTCGGCTTTCCCGCGTCGTTCCGGCCTGACGTCGGACGTAGCTCTTGGCGCGGCTTCGCTGCGGCTTCTGCGCTTTTTCGCTAAATGAGGCGCGTTCCCCCCACCCAAGTGGGAGAAGAGAAAGATCACCCGAGGTTTTTTCTGGGCGAGAGGAAAAACCTCGCGGCAACCCCTTGGCGAGGACGTTTCGAGCGATCTTCTTCGAATATGGGGCGAAGTTTCTTTTAAAGAACGACGTAACCTCTCTTTATAAGAGAGACGGACCTCGGTAAGGAAAAAAAGAGAAAGAAATCAGGAAACCGAAGAAAAACATGACCATTCGGGCTCGTTTTCCGCCATGCGTGGCGGCCACGCCAGCGGATGGCCGCAGGCGGATGGCTTGAGGCGGATCCACCGGCCTGGCGAAATGGAAGGAAAAGGCGGCACGCTGCACTGCGTGAGTCGTGTGAGTCCAGTCGGCCGTTGTGTCTTTCCACGCGGCGAAACGCCCCATACCAATGCACCGCCGTCCACGAAACCTGATCCAATCCTGCGTTGGCTACATGGCGAGCCGGGCAGAAAACGTCACCACCAGTTTCCGAACCTTTTTTGTTCTCGGTATTAAGTTCGGCACTCAATGTACAGTGAGAAACCGCTAATATGTTAAGTACGCTTCATATGCGTTTCGAGAGGGTTTCCGCCCGGTCAGCGTTTTTTGGCGCCAAACCGATCGAAGGGACGGAACAATCAATGAGTTCCAGTCGCGAGGCCAGCAAGAAGGCGGCGAAGGAGCTGCTGGCGCTGTGCGCAAAAGAGAATGTCAAAGTGCCCACGGTACGCCTCTCAATCTAGCACTTGTGCTCGAAAGAGCGATTGAAATGCGCTTGATGGCTTGCGAGAACGAGTCACTGACGGATTGGGTGGTGTGCAGGACCCGATCAATGCCATGGTGGAGGCTGGTACGATGTTGAACGCCACCAAGGAGGATGTGAGTTGGTGTATGTCATTCTACTAACGCATGAATGATTGACTTAATGCTATGCGGCTTATTGTTGTCGACAGGGCGAGTTTCAATTGACCAAGGCATTGAAGGTGAGTCGGCGCCGCCACAAAATTCAATCGAGTGTGCGCCTCTTGGCGATCGTCAATTGGAGATGCTGACTTGTCGAGGCGTCGGCGCAATGTTCCTAGGAAATGATCGCCAAGTTTGGTCAAAAGCCGGCCCCTGCTGCCTCCAAGAAGCGGAAAGCACCGACTGACGACAAGGTCAAGGACGAAAATCCGACCTGGTCGCCGTCAAAGACCAAGAAGACCACGCCCAAGAAGAAGACCAAGAAGGCTGCCGATGATGACGACGAGGACGCGGAAGGCGCCGAGCCGAAGCCCAAGAAGGCGCGCGCTAAGGTCTCTGCCACAGTTGAAGAGAATCAGGAGCTCGCCGATGCGTTCGCGGAGCTCTCGGGCTTCGAGTTCAAGCGCGGCGAGAAGTTCAAGGGCGGCACCTGGTCCAAGGTCGCCAAGGCCATCCGCGACAGCGAGGACGCTATCACGTCGGGCAAGCAGGCGCTCAAGCTCAAGGGCATTGGCAAGTCCTCGGCCGCCAAGATCGACGAGTTCCTCGAGACGGGCACTCTGAGTGTGCTCGAAGAGTACCGCGCTGGCAACATGTAACCCTTTTTGCGTAACCCCGTTGTTGTGTTTTGGTCATTTGCTATTTTGCCCACTGAATCTGGATCCAGCAGCGTTTCAGTTCGGGTTTTTGGGTCGGGTCCGTTTTGCCCGTTGACGGGACGCAGAGCCAAAGCACGGAAGGCGACTCGTGCCGTCGTTGGATCTCGCGCTTGTTCTTCGCTCGCTCGTGCTCTGCGAGCGGTCGTGGGCTGAAGCGCATTTGGCCGATCGGATCCTCCTCTTTCTCCGCTCCGCGTACGTGTCGGTTCCATTGCACAAGCAGGGCAAACGACTGCAGCATCCAGTTAGCTGGGTTGTTGCCTTTCTCGGTCGGATTCTCACTGTCACGGCGGCGGTTCCCAGACGCCCGCGAAAGCGTGGCTTTTCCTTCAACTCAGCTTATTCACTCGGTCACTTGTAGATCTCCCGCGTCTGGACAACAGACCATCACCGACAGCATCACCAGCACCAGTGTTTGAAGGCCTTTCCGATCGATTCCGACTCCAAGCTCATGCAACAAGGCGGCGAAGTCGCCGTGGCGAATTCCTGTGCGCTCGACTCGTTCGTCAATCGCCCCGCGCCACCGAGAATGGACAAGCGCTTGCCTCAGTGGCATGTCTACTACCCTCCGACTCCACCGTTTGCCCCAAGACAGGCGATGCCGCCGAGTGCGACCGTTAACCGTCCTCCGGCCACAGCGCCAACTACCATGAAGTTGTCTCCAGCAGCTGTAAACCCGTACAGTGACTACGATACGGGCGACACTCGCAGTGGCACCAGTGGCAACTATCGACAGCGCATTTGCACCAAGTTCTACGCGACTGGAACCTGCAGCTTCGGCCAGAACTGCAGGTTTTCGCATGAGGTCGGACAAGTATCACCCGCTATCAAGTACGTACCTGGACTGAAATAGGGAGCTTGTGGTTGGCTTCGAGTCAGTTGGTCTCACGCGACGCTTGATTTTCTTCTTGATTTGCTTGTTCTTTCTTGCTGCATGTCACAGTTCGAGTTGCAACGGCATGATGAACGCTGCTACTGGTAGAAGCATCAAGCAGCATCAGAATCGTATTGGAACCGACACAAACAATCGCAAAGAGCCGACGATGGAGCCAAAGCCTCCGGCAAACGCAAAGCAGCGGTCGCCACGCTATGAGTAAGTTGGTGATTTGCTTGTAATCGTTATGGTGCTACGATCGATTATATCTTGGCTGAAATAGGAACCATTTCCCATCGCTGACAGTACAAGGACGTGACAAAGTATCCAGTTCTTGCTCCAAAACAAGACAGCCTAGTCCATTGTCGCACAAGAAACTTTTCTTCAAGGATGCTGTGCTCAAGCAAAACTCCACCCGCCCAAGTGAGCAGCAATGGACGTCTCCAAAGAAAACGCACAAAATCCCAGAGTACGCAGACGAAAACAATGAAAATGCAAACTGTGGAACTGATCAATGCCATCCGCGCAAAGAGAGCAGCCAAAACAACTCTCGCCATTCACATCGTGAGCGACCTGATAGCGAAAAACGACATCACAAGCAGTCCTCACGCAAAGGCGATTACCAGTTTGGCAATGGCGCAGATCTCCGGCGATCGATGCAACACAAGCAGGCACTCCTGGATTGGAATGGAATGCATTACCATCAACCGATGAAGCGAGATCCTCACTTAGTGGAGTTGCGCTATCCCGATCGATATGTTTATGCGTCATCAGCACCTGAATATGCCGTAGAGGATGCCTTTTACAGGTATGATATATTCTCCTATGTGATTTGCTTCTTGTGCGTGTTTCCTAATGATTCTGTTTTTGCCTTTGAAGCTTTCTTAGTCTGCAGACAGAAGCATTTGTGGAGCGCGTAGATGCGCGGTTGGCAAGATTGGAGAAACACCGACAACATGCCATTGATTCCCTTCAAGAGCTTGTTCGAAGCATGTGGTCTGACGGGATGGTTGAAATCTATGGATCCAACTACACTCATTTATCACTGCCAAAGAGTGATATTGACTGCGTTTTAGTCGGTAGGTCGCTCGCGGAGGACAGCCCTGTTGAAGCTTTGCGCCAAGTCGCTGATAAGCTTCGACATGAATCATCAGCAAAACGCATCGAAATGGTTGATAGCGCAACAATTCCAGTTTTGAAAGTGGTATACTGTCCCGAGCAGACGAATCAAGAAGTGATGCTGGACATTACATGCGGTCATTCTATTGGCCATTCGGGTGTGAGTGCACGCGATCTGATTAATTCAATGCAGACACAAATGCCAGCGCTTCGCCCTCTCGTGCTGGTACTGAAGACCCACCTTCAAATTCATGGTGAGCATGCTTTGTGGTGATATTTGAGTGTGAATATCGTACTCATAATATGCTCGGATGATTGGGATGCAATCCAGGATTGAATGCTGCGTACACTGGAGGCCTATCTTCGTACGCTCTCGTGCTGATGGTAATTCGGTTTCTTCAGGTAACGAAGATTTCTTCGCAATTGATTTCGGTCGCGGGTTATAAGTTCAGTTCCTTTGTGATAGGCTTGCGGAGACGAGCATCAGAAGTCGCTCGATAGTACTGTGCGCATGCGTGGATATTCTGCGCAAGTTCGAAGCCGAAGCGCTCCTGTTCCTCAGCCAGGCGATGACAGAGAGGTGTTGCATCCTGTTGCTGATGGAGATTTGAGTGTAAGAAAACTGAAGTGGATGTACACTTTTTCTCGCCGTGGCAAAACGACCTGGAGAACTGGCATCGGCAATCTCTTGCTACTCTTTTTGGAGACATATGTCACGTTTGACTACCGTCGATTTGGTGTGTCCATTGAAAACGGAGGGTAAGTTAGGAGCGATATGAATTGTGGTTAGCCTTCTGATGCTCACATGTTGTGGTGGTGTGTGTACATATTTGTAGTGAGTACTTTTTGCTGCCGTCTGATAAAGTAGCTTTGGATCTCGGAGCTGTTGTGACCCCATACATTGCCGACCCGATCAAGCCCGATCGACGTGTGGGAAATAGTTTTCGGATGCATGAAGTACGCCCATCTATTCAGCTATTGTTTTTTTATAGTCTGTCGCTCACATTTGTTTTGCTGCTGCAGGTGATTCAGTCTTGGTTCATCATGTACCACCAGATCAGCACTGGTGTGCCTCTCGAAGCCATTCTGCGATCGCGTAAAAGTGGCTAATCCAGAAGACTTCCAGCCGAATGGATGCTCTCCACTCCCCAGCAATTGCGAAACCAAGTCGAAAGATATGCTTTCTGTCGATGCCAACCTAATGGCACTCTCGAACCCCGTGAAGAAAAAGTTGAAGAAGCGCACTCTCATGCGTTTGACTTTTGGCCTGCGTCGTATAGATAACTTCTTTGCTATCATGACTCGACCAGATCTGAAGCTCCCAATATTTAGCCATTTGTCCTCGTGAATGTAACGTTAGCTATTTACTGTAAAGCACAAAAACAAAACAAAAATGCTGCAGCCCTTGCAGACAAAAAAAAGCTCATCTGCACATCTGAATTGGTTCACTGACGTTTATTTGTCCATCTAGAACTCCAGGGGGCGCACTTCCATGAACGCCAGAACATCCTCGTCCGTGATGGCCGCGCGGCGCTTCTGCATATCCTGCGAATATTCCGCCATGACGTCGATCAGGATTTGCTTTACTTCACCTGACATCATGCGGCCGCTGCCGTACTCATGACCAATGTGCGCCAGCTTCTTGTCATCCTCAAGCATGAACGATAAATACTGGTACGGAATGTCGACCTCCAGATTGGCGCCATACTTTTCGTGGTCGGCCTTGGTTTCACCGCCGCCGCTGAACGCGTACTTCTTGATTTTGTTCGAGATTTCTTCAGGGGAGTCCGAGATGTAGATGGTCGTGCTGGCCTTGCTGGCACTCATCTTGGTCGTGCTGCCCTGGAGCGCCGGGAAGAACTTGGAGTGAATCAAACCTGGCTTGAGGTAGCCGATGCGCGGCGCAACGTCACGCGTCATGCGGAAGTACGGATCCTGGTCGATGGCACACGGAATCAGGCAGCGCATGGCCTTCATACCGCGCAGCGGGATCGGGAAAGTCTCCGAGAACGACGGCACAGCTTGAATAGCCGGGAAAGCGGATTTACCGATGTTATCCGAGCCCGTAAAGCCGAAAATGCCGCGCACCTGGTTGTAGGTCACGCACTTCTGCACCTTGAGAATCTGTGGGTACATGTGCTGGATGTAGTTGGTGTTGGCGAAGATAAAAGTCTTCTTGACGTCAAAGCCGCAGGCGATGATATCCTTGGCGTTTTCCATCATCATCGTGTGGCTTTCCTCGAGCGTCTGGTCCTTGAACAGATACTTCTCGTCGTCCGTGAGCTGGATCACGAGGGGGGCGTCAAAGACCTTCTGCAGCCAGGCCGTGAACGTGAACGGGATCATGTGGCCCATGTGCAGGCTGCCCGACGACGGTCCGCGACCTGTGTACAGGAAGAACTTCTCGCCCTTCTCGTAGGCGTCCAGAATCAGGTTGAACTCACGGTGAGAGAAGAAGTAGCCACGACGCAGGTAGCGATGCGCCTTGTGGCCCGTGACCTTCTCCATACGGTCGATTAGCGATTGCTCGATCTTCGAGGAGCCGAACGAATCGATGAGCTTGTCGTAGTCCACGCCGTTCTCGGCTTCCACGTCCCACGGAGTCACCACCTGGCCGTTGTCGTTGCCCTGACTGGTCTTCTGGTTGAAATCGATCTGGCGAGTCAGCAAGTCCACCTCCGAAGGCAGTTCCGCGCTTTCCGCGGGCTTTGCGCTCTCCGAGATCTTCTCCGCCTTCTTCTGCGCAGGCTTCTCCTGCTTCTTCTTTCCCTTGGCACCAGCATCGCCACCGTTCTTCTTGGCAGCCGCTTCGGCCAGCTTCTTCTCCTTCTTGAGCTGGTTCTTAGACTTGCCCTGCTCGCCCTCAGCGGCAGGCGCCGCCTCCTTCTTGGGCTTGCTGGCGGGCGCAGGCGGCGCGTACTCCTTGCCCGTGGCCGCCTTGTACTGCTGCTTGAGCTCCAGCAGCTCCTGCACCAGCTGCTTGATGGCGTCAGCGTTCTGCGCGTTCTTGGCCTGCTTCAGCTCGCGGATCGCATTGCCCTTGGCCACGATCGCCTGCTCGAGCTCCATCTTGAATTCCCCAACTTAGCGAATGGAAGCCCAGGCAGGCCACACATGCACGCGGCAGCGCTGATTGGAACAAAAAGACGCAGGTCACGTTCTGATTGGCTGGAATTGAAATCGTCAACGCCAAAAGAATTTTCTCCCACACACGTGAGCTTTGCAGACCGAGCCACGGTACTGCTGGATCACGATGAATGATCCATTGATATTGGGAGGCTTAAAGCTTGCTATGTACGCGGCTATTGATTGACTGAACGACTGACGGATCTACCACTGCACCCACTTGTCGAGGATGTAGGGCGTGAAGTACGTGATGAGCACGCTGGCGCCGGCGCGCAGCAGACTCAGATGCGCCTCTCGCACGACGCTCTCCATCGAGTCGGTCGAGTTGCCGTAGTCGCTGAGCATCTTGTATTCGCCCGAGACCACGTAGCACGCCACGGGCAGCGTCTTCTTGTCGGCGAATGAGCGCACAATGTCCGTGTAGAACAGCGACGGCTTGACGATCACAATGTCAGCGCCCTCGCGCTCGTCACGCTCAAACGCCTGCGCAGCGTGGCTCGTGCTGCCGATCGGGTGCTGGTAGCGCTTGCGGTCGCCCTTGAAGGTCGACTCGACGGCGTCACGGAACGGAGCGTACATACACGAGGCCTTCTTGGACGTGTACGCCATGATCGACACGTGCGAGAACGAGTTGGCGTCGAGCGCCGTGCGGATGCTGGCGATGCGGTTGTCCATCATGTCCGACGGGCAGACCATGTGCGCACCGGCACGCGCGTAGGCGAGCGCAATGTTGGCCAGACGGTCAATGGTCGAGCCGTTGTTGATGATATCTTCGCCGTCGACCGAGCGCAGCAGACCGCAATGGCCGTGGTCCGTGTACTCGCACATGCAGACATCGCAGGACACGAGCAGCTCCGGGATCTGCTTGCGGATGACCTTGGTGGCCTTGATCACGGGCGTGTTGACATCGTCGGCCATGGATCCGTGCGCATCCTTGTCTTCCACGACGCCGAAGAGCATGACGGACGTGAGGCCCTTGGCCTGGAGCTCCTTGAGGTGTGCGATGAGCGTGGAGAAGCTGCCGTCAGCCTGCTCGCCCCACTGCTTGTTGGGCTCGAGGCCTTTGATCACGCGGTCCTCATTGCGCGGAGTCACGAAGAGCGGGTACATGAGCTGCGACGGGTGGAAGTGCGGCTCGCTCCACTGGCGCTGGGCCGGATGGTGCAGGCTCGAGTGCAGCGTGGACGTGAAGGAGGCCATGATGGAGATGAAGAGCTTCTGGGCGCTGGGCGGCGAATCCGGAAATGATACGAGGCAGTCAGTGCCCAGCAGCTCCGATAGTAAAGACGCGTGCCATCTGGACTGAGCGAAGACTAAGTACCCGAATAGAGCGCGTGTCCGCCCTGAACTGCGACATGATAAAAATAGCTTTCGAATAGAAGCCGAGGGGCCAGTATTCAGGGTAGAGAAAGCGATCTGCCAGCATGATCATTCGTCGGTTGGGCGGGGAGAGCAGCAACATGATGCGGCATGACGTGATCGTTCTGGACGACGACACGAGCGACAGCGAGGCGGAGGCCCCGTCTTCGTATGCGCAGGACGTCTCTGCGTATAGAGCGCCCTCGAGAGAGTCTAGCGCGGCATCTGCACCCGCTGAGGCACAGCCCACGCCTGGGTTTTCGAACTCGACGGCGTACATGGATGCGGTGCGCACGGCGCTGGCGATGGCTGCAGCGCTCGATAAGAAGGATGGCGCCAAGAAGCAGAAGCCTCGAGTGATAAACAAGCCCAAGCAGCCACGGAAGCAGGCAGCTCCGCCGCCGCCAAGGCCGTTCTCGGAGACTGCGGAGAGGTACAAGTCTTCCAAGTCGCGCGCGTGGGTAAAGAAACGCGAGCGACCGCGATCTGTACCATTCAAGACGCATGCAGTATCTCAGCAGCGTGAGTATGGTCGTGCCCCCGAGCTCAAGCGAGTTATTCCCATCGATGTCACGTCATCAACGTCGGCATCATCTTCGGGATCCTTATCGGGATCATCGTCTTCCTCGCTTTCGTCGGACTCGGAGTCCAGTAGAAGCGCTTCGTCGCTGTCTGCTACTGCTGCGTTGCTAGCAGCTCGTCAGATGAAGCGCAAGCGCAAGCTTTTGCCGAAGCCGCCTCACAAATCGTACCGCCCTGTTCCAGAGTCCAAGTCTGTGGACCAGCAACGAAAGCTGTTCAAGAACATTCGCCTGGATCGACCTCGAGCTGTGGAAGACTTAATGCTAAAAGGACTTCGGCTCAACAGCGGTGGCCTCAAAAAGTCTCAGTCTAGTGCGCCAGTTCAGCAAGTTTGGAGACCGCCGCCATCAAATTCGTATGCAGTACCGAAGAGTGACAAGGCTCCTTTGGTAGCGCGAAAGCAGTTGATGAGTGAGTACAAATCGCATTCGTTAAGTAAGAATGTGATGACGTCTTTGCCGTCGAAACCTGCAGCACAGTTGAGTTCGGAATCGAAGCGCGTGGAGAACAAAGAAAAATTGTTTTCCAGGTTGAAAAAGTATTCGAATGCTGCACCAAAGAGCGACATTCCCAGCCGGAAGAATTTTGTGATTTTATCCTCCAGCAGTTTAGAATCAGAATCAACATCGTCGATTAGTTCGGATGAGCAAGACAATACACGAGCCAAGCGAGTGCGAAAAACTCTATTTCATACGGATCACGTTGCACTGAATGAGGTTCAGGCTCAAGAACGGGAACTTGCTCGTTTCCAGGCTCAAAAGAAACAAGACCTTGAAAGCTGTACGGCATCCTTCAAAAACCCACGTTCCAAGCCAAGCACAGTTTACAAAGCAGCGGAGCCTCCATGCCCACGTGTAGAAGAAAAGCATGATGCTGTGATTGATTTGGACTCGGATGTCGATATGAGCGATGGCACAACGATGGACATACACCTGAAAGTACAAGCCCCACCAGCAGCACCAAAGCCGACTCCAAAGCGGTCCATTGCATTGAAAAATGTGTGCCATTCGACTGCTTTTCGTCGAATTTACTTTGACGAAGCGCCTTCCAATATTTTGCTTGCCGATTCGAGTGACTGCAGGCTACCGTATGCCTTCCAATCTGATCATCGTTTGACCTCTTACGGTTCGTTCATTGCGCTATAAGTCTCTGTATCATCTTGTAACTCAGTTGCGCTGTGTTGTTGTGGCCGTAGATGAGACAAAAACGCTCAACGCCAAGTGCAAATTTCTTTCATCATTTGGGAAAGCAAAGCGATTTATCCCATCAGCATTTGATAATTCCCAAGACCAAGAGTTTTCACAAGAAGAAATCAACGTGCGCGTGAAGGAGCTGGTGGATGAAGAGTTACCGACCATTCGAAGCTGTCGTCAACGAATGGTAACTTCGATTCTGACTGAATCACGAGCGGACGTTTCTGCATGCTTGACCGCGCTTCGAAAGCGTTATCAAACCGAATGTGAGCACCAAGGTACAATATATGTGCTCTATGTATGTCCGCTTGAATTTGATGTATTGCCGACTTTAATTCATGCTGTGAATCGTTTGATAGTGATATTTCAACGTCGTTTGAAGGTTTCCAAGGTGGAGAAAGCTCACGCAAAGCAAACCTCAAGGTGTACACGTATGTCGAGCATGAAGGACTTAGCATACTTGGTTGGACGTGGAGATGCGAACTGCAAAGAGTATCCACGTGAATATCCAATGAAGTGCGTAGTTCAGATGGCGTCATGCCAATATTTGGCAACTTCAACAACGTGCATTGGTGTGCGTGTGAACATTCGTGTGGAAGACGATCCGATCTTGCGCTTTGCATCGACGTCTCGAGATCAACTTGGCGACAAGACTGCGTCGTTGGTTCGCAACGATACAGCACAACCGAAGAGTGATTGCCCAAATGGAGCGATTGAAGAAGAAGTCTATGAATACGTGCTGCGACTCGTGATCGCGCAATGTGGTGACTCAGAGCAAGTGTTTCGAGCGCTGAAAAGTATGCTTGGATACTCCCAAGCGTATACAGATTATAACGAGCTCAAGAAGTTGTCCGATGCTCGCCGTATGACTAGGCGCCGACTCCAGGATGTCAAGAATTTGATTTCTGGTTTGGAAACCTGTCGCCAGAAGGCGCTAATGAAATTAGTGAAGTCAAATCAGTGGTTGAGCCGTCTGATAAATCGCTACCAATCGCTAGCGGAGCGCCTGGCGCCACCTCCAACGTACTTCGAGTCACATTTTGCTGAAAATACTGGCAACAGCGCTGGTGCAGCGGACCAAGATCATGCTTATGGCATTCGAGCAACAAGTGACTATGGTGAAATGGCAGAAACATATCGCGATTTATTTTGCCGAATGTGTTATGTGTACAATTGTGAAGAGCATTCGATCGAGCAGGTGATGCCTGCGCGTCGAGTTGATCCCATTTATCCAGCTCTGAAGAACTCAACGAAATCTTCAAGCATGGATGCATATTCTATTGATCAAACGGAATATATTGACGCTACGCATACTGAGATGGTTGCATCTGTGCTAAAGAAACTGGCTTCTCCTGATACACCTTGCAGTACTGCATGCTGGAAATCTACAAGCTCGTCGTCTGTTCAAGTGACACCTTTGAGTCAAGCGGAAATCCTTCTGATTAAGAAAATTGGACACACGATGGGCGATATTCCTTGCTTGACGGCGTGCTTTATCCAGTGGGTTTCATGCAAAACCATTCACGAGTTTTATGAGAGATCGCATATGACCGCAAGAGGGCGCAACGATTCGATGGATGATTCCGTTCTGTCTGGAGGCGTGGGTTCGAAGAAGAGAAACTGGAAGCACGGTAGGGTCGGATCGAATCGCTGGGGAAGCAACCGTGAGCTTTTAAAGCGAACAAGAAACAAGCGTTTGCACGACAAAGGCAACGACCATCAATATCAGCCATGCAATCATGATGGCGTTTGCGATTCCATTGGCTGCTCGTGCATGACTCGTGATCACATGTGCGAGAAAGCGTGCTCGTGCTCTCGTGATTGCCCGAATCGGTACGTTTATTTCCGTTTGCTGCGCGACTTCTTGTGCTTTTTGCTCACTAAACGAGTTGACTTTTGTACAGATTTGAGGGATGCAGATGTGAACCTGGGCGGTGCAGGACAGAGTCTTGTGCATGCGTTGCTGCCTTGCGTGAATGTAACCCGGACTTGTGCACAAGCTGCGGAGTTGCTGATGCCGCTGTCGCTCTACGTTCCAGTTCAGATTCAGAGCATCCTCCCATACGAATCAACTCGTTGTGCGGTAATTTTCACATCACCCGACGAGCCCACAAAAAAATTGGCGTTCGGCACTCCGCAACTCACGGATGGGGCGCGTTTGCGTTGGAAAATATTCAGAAGGGCGACTTCGTGTATGAGTACACCGGTGCACTTATATCACACGACGAGGCTGAAAGGCGTGGAGCGCTCTATACGAATCGTACATTAAACTTTCTGTTTGATTTAAACGATGACGTTGTTGTTGACGCCGTACGCAAGGGTAACAAGAGCAAGTTCATCAACCATCGCTTGGGTGAGCCCAATTGCCTGGCCAAAGAGGTACTTCGTGCTGGAATGCACCACATCACGATCTGGGCGTTGAAGAGCATCCGCAAACACGACGAGCTCACGTTCAACTATGGGTACTTTGGCGACGCTGCACCTGACTGGAGTCAGTTCCGGACTGTCGGATCGAAATGAAGAGGCCACCACACATTGAACATGGTAAGTTTGCTTTGACACAATTT